>SJYX01011327.1:322442-357047 GCA_006410675.1 Oreotragus oreotragus | reverse complement strand
TAAGACCTGAATGGGAAGACGTTCTGTGTCTTCACTCCTTTGGGAGACCGGGAGGGCGCCTGTGGCCTCCATGAACAGGGCAAACTCCTTGTCTCAGAGTTTTATTGGTTTTCTATGTAAACCAAGGAATATCAGCCTCTTTCTCTCCTCTATTCCTCTCTCATTCATTCACTCACCAACGCCATTTCTCCTTCGGGGTTCCCTGGATTCTGTGGGAACTGGACCCTGGCAGGTGCCTCGTGAGCTGACAAAAAAAAAATCTACACAACGAAAACGAACGATTTCTCAACTGAGCTGTGACTACGATGAAAACGTGGATTGTATATGACAACCAGTGATGACCAGCTCAGTGGCTGGACCAGGAAGAAGCTACAAAGCACTTCCCAAAGCCACGTGTACACCCAGAAGAAGGCCATGGTTGCTGCTTGGTGGTCTGCTGCTGGTCCAGTCCCCTGTAGCTTTCCGAATCCCCCTGAAATCACTGCATCTGAGAAGTATGCTCAACAGACTGATGAGATGTACCAACAACTGCCATGCCTGCCGCTGGCACTGGTCAACAGAAGGGGTCCAATTCTCTACGACAGTGCCAGACCAGACACTGCACAGTCAATGCTTCGAAAACTGAAGAGGGCTTCCCTGGTGGCCAGGGGTTAAGATTCCAAACTCCCAATGCAGGTGGCCTGCGTTCGATCCAGGGTCAGGGAACTAGATCCCACATGCCACGACTAAAGATCTCGTGTGCTGCAACCAAGACCCAGTGCAGCCAAATAAATGGATGTTATTTTTTTTAAAGTTGAACAAATTGGGCTATGAAGTTTTGCCTCATCCACCATATTCATCTGACCTCTTGCCAACTGACTACCGGTTCTTCATGCATCTCGACAATTTTCTGCAGGGAAAATGCTTCCACAACCAGCAGGATTCAGAAAATGCTTTCCAAAAGTTTGCCAAATATTAAAGCATTGATTTTTATGCTACAGGTATAAGCAAACTTATATCTTGTTGGCAAAAATGTGCTGATTGTAATGATTCCTATTTTGATTAATAAATATGTGTTTGAGCTGAATGTAATGTAAAAATCACAGTCTGAAACCATAATTACATTTACATCAACCCAATACTAAAAATCCTGGAAGCTGACAGTTAGCTACAGGTAGATAACAAGCTATATTACACTTAAGTGCCCCAAAGACAAAAAAAAATCTTCATCCTTTCTTAGGCATGGTAAAATTTGACAGAATCTAGATTCCAGGATTCACACTAATGGTCAAACCACTAAAGGCCGAGATATAGAGTCATTACTTTGGACTGAGGAACAAGAAAGGAGTTTTAATAATACCAAAGAGGTCCTTGCCAAAGCTCCTGTGCTAGAACTCCTCATTAAAAACAAACAAACAAAAAAACATTTATCTTGTACATAGGGGACAGCTTTGGGGGCTGTTAGCAAAGCTAGGAGAAATTCCTCAGCCTACAGGCTGTTTTTCCAAACAACTAGATCTGGGGTTGGCCCGGCTGCCTCCAGGTAGTAGCTGCCACTGCTTTATTAGTGCAAGAGACTAACAGGTCTTCCTTTGCACAGCTACCGGGGCTCAAACCCCTCATCGAGGCCAAGAGATTCTGGCCCCCACTGGCTAACTGGGGCCGCCTTGCTAAGTGTTAATACGAGGCTTTAATCTGTGACTCCCCAGAGCTAACCCTCAAAACCTCCCCTACTCTCAACCTGGCTACACTAATGCCCCATGAGGGCCCAGACTAACACCTTCCTGCCTTGATACATTTAACCAGGTTTATGCCTGTAGGTCTGATCTCACAGACCAGACCACAGAAAACCCCGAGGAAAAATGGTTTACTGAAGGCAGTAGTTTCCTTAAAGACGGAATCAGGAGGGCAGGCATAAGCTACTGTGAGCACTTACAGTGCTACAGAAGATAGAAGCAAAACCTTTGCCACCTAACACTTGAGTCAGAAGGCTGAGCTAACAGCCATAACTCGAGCCTTAACCTTGGGGAAAAGAAAACTTATAAACAGATCTACAGACTCGGAAGTCAAGTGGGCCTTAGGAAGCATCACTATCAACAAAGCTACTGGAGGTGATGGAATTCCAGTTGAGCTATTTCAAATCCTAAAAGATGATGCTTTAAAAGTGCTGCACTCAGTATGCCAGCAAGTTTAGAAAACTCAGCAGTGGCGACAGGACTGGAAAAGGTCAGTTTTCATTCCAATCCCAAGGAAAGGCAACGCCAAAAAATGCTCAAACTACCGCACAATTGCACTCATCTCACATGCTAGTAAAGTAATGCTCGAAATTCTCCAAGCCATGTTTCAATAGGACATGAACTGTGAACTTCCAGATGTCCAAGCTGGATTTAGAAAAGCCAGAGGAACCAGAGAGCAAATTGCCAAGATCTGTTGGATCATGGAAAAAGCAAGAGAGTTCCAGAAAAACATCTACTGCTTTACTGACTATGCCAAAGCCTTTGACTGTGTGGAACACAACAAACTGTGGAAAATTCTTAATGAGATGGGAATACCAGACCACCTGACCTGCCTCTTGAGAAATCTGTATGCAGGTCAGGAAGCAACAGTTAGAACTGGACATGGAACAACAGACTGGTTCCAAATAGGAAAAGGAGTACGTCAAGGCTGTATATTGTCACCCTGCTTATTTAACTTCTGTGCAGAGGACATCATGAGAACCGCTGGGCTGGAGGAAGCACAAGTGGAATCAAGATTTCCGGGAGAAATATCAAGATATCCAGATGACACCACCCTTATGGCAGAAAGTGAAGAGGAGCTAAAAAGCCCTTGATGAAAGTGAAAAAGGAGAGTGAAAAAGTTGGCTTAAAACTCAACATTCAGAAAACTAATTTCATGGCATCTGGTCCCATCAGTTCATGGCAAATAGATGGGGAAACAGTGGAAACAGTGACAGACTTTATTTTTGGGGGCTCCAAAATCACTGCAGATGGTGACTGCAGCAATGAACTTGCTCCTTGGGAAAAAAGTTATGGCCAAACACGATAGCATATTAAAAAGCAGAGACATTACTTTGTCAACGAAAGCCCATCTAGTCAAAGCTATAGTTTTTCCAGTAGTCATGTATGGATATGAGAGTTGGACTACAAAGAAAGCTGCATGCTGAAGAATTGATGCTTTTGAACTTTGGTGTTCAAGAAGACTCTTGAGAGTCTTGCAAGGAGATCCATCCAATCAACCCTAAAGGAAATCAGTCCTGAATATTCATTGGAAGGACTAATGCTGAAGCTGAATCTCCAATATTTTCGCCACCTGATGAAAAGAACTGACTCCTTAGGGAAGACCCTGATGCTGGGAAAGATTGAAGGCGGGAGGTGAAGGGGACGACAGAGGATGAGATGGTTGGATGGCATCACCGACTCAATGGACATGAGTTTGAGGAAGCTCTGGGAGTTGGTGATGGACAGGGAGGCCTGGCGTGCTGCAGTCCATGGGGTCGCAAAGAGTTGGACATGACCGAGCGACTGAACTGAATAGACTCGAAACATGCCTTCCTTATTTTATATACATGCCCATGTAGCTATCTGGAAAGAAAGAGGGCTTATGGACGCAAAGAATTCCCCTATAAAATATGGGGCTGGCATTCGCCATCTGACAGAAGTGGCTCAAAACCCCAACCTAGTAGCTGTCATTCACTGCCCTAGGCATCAAAAGGAAATTGACCTTTGACTATCTTTTGGCAGGAAAATGAGGGGTACGTAAGATGGCCAAGACTTTTTGAGCACATAGGTCAACACCTCTTCCCAGTAGAAACCAGCACGGAAAATTGCACAAGTTATGTGGTTTAGCAATTAACCACTAAAACACACTATTCGATATGGGTGGGGAAACTGGAAACTGGTTCACCAGTTTGTTCTCCTGAACTTGACAAGGTACAGTAAACCTTTCTGGCAGGAAGTTTTTATTTTCTTTTAACTGTTTTCTTTTCATTCATGCTGATTTATGCCATACTTCCTCTAGTGCTCTGCTGCCTTCCCTACTGTTGTAAACGTGTGACTAAGACGTCTCAGTCCAAGGAGGAGACCTGGGTCCAGCAGGTCCAGACCTTTCATGCCAAAAACAGAGAAACATGTGAGACATTCAGTTCAGTTCAGTCGCTGTCATGTCCGACTCTTTGCAACCCCATGAATCACAGCATGCCAGGCCTCCCTGTCCATCACCGACTCCCAGAGTCCACCCAAACCCATGTCCATTATGTCAGTGATGCCATCCAACCATCTCATCCTCTGTCATCCCCTTCTCCTGCCCTCAATCTTTCCCAGCATCAGGGTTTTTTCAAACGAGTCAGCTCTTCGCATAAAGTGGCCAAAGTATTGGAGTTTCAGCTTCAGCTTCAGTCCTTCCAATGAATACCCAGGACTGATCTCCTTTAGGATGGACTGGCTTGATCTCCTTGCAGTCCAAGGAACTCTCAAAGAGTCTTCTCCAACACCACAGTTCAAAACCATCAATTCTTTGGCGCTCAGCTTTCTTTATAGTCCAACTCTCACATCCATACATGACTACTGGAAAAACCATAACCTTGACTAGATGGACCTTTGTCGACAAAATAATGTCTCTGCTTTTTAATATGCTGTCTAGGTTGGTCATAACTTTCTTTCCAAGGAATAAGAGTCTTTTAATTTCATGGCTGCAATCACCATCTGCAGTGCGCCCAGAAAAACAGATTAACAAAAATAAATATCCAAGCACAATGACTTCTTGGCAGGGGTAACATCACCCCCTGTCTGGTCACCAGTTAAGACAGCCCTTCCAAAGTTACCCTGATGCCTTCCATTTCTAGCTCCTGTAATAGCTATGTGCGTCACATTTTTAACTTGTTTATTAACTTTTTGGTTACATTTGTGTCTTTTAGGATGCAACAGTTTGCATCAGGGCTCATGATGGCTCAAGGAATTCAAACCATTCCACAGAAAGTGTCCCAGGTCCCTACAGGTCCCTGGAACAGTCTGTGGGTGGTCTCTATACTGCTATGGTTGACTGGGGTCTGCAGCCCTGTTCAGCAGGAAGAAGTTTCAGAAGAGAACTTAAGCCCCATATGCCTTAAGAGTAAGGGTGTAGAGTCTCTCCAGGTGAAATGAGACACGTGTCCCTGGGACCCTTTGCTGCAATGGTAATGAAGCCTGCACCTGGACACACTGTTACTAAGGCTACGAAACACAAAGAGCTGTATGGGACTAAAAATAATTGTGTGTAGTTGGGGCAAATTGGGGCACAAAACATACAGAGACAAAAAAAATAAAAAAAAACCAAACCCCCCTAACTGCTATTTCTAAAGAGCTGGAAGCAAAAAAAAAAAAAAAAAATAGGCCATGGGAGTAAAATCAGGGTAGTGAGAATGTCCCCTGCACTCAGCACCACCAGGGGCAAACTACCTCAGCCAGCCTCTCCAGCCCAGCTCCTGGACACACGCCTACCCTCATCCCACACAAGGAACGGGTTGGCCTCTACTCAGGGAGGAAGCAAGGGAACGTGGGCTTGTTGCTCCCTTCGGCAGCCAGCTCAGGAGCACCAATAAGACCTTGCCTGATTTCTTGCTGCCCTCTAAACAAATCGTACTGATTTGAGAAGGCCAAGAACCCTCGTCATTATCAGATTTATGGCTCCCGAGGTGGGGCAGCTGCCCGCTTCTGGGGAGAGGACCTAGCCACTGAAGGCAGCTTCCTCGTGGGTGACAAGGGGCCACATGAGCCTCTTGTTTCAGTCTCACCGCTTTTTGGTAAGACAGCCTTCCTGGCCCCTGGGGGTCTCAGGGCCTCATTCAAAGAACGCTTTCCCCACCCCCTTGTCCTTCTTCCTCCCCTGAAATCTCTCAGCGTTCCCTCTCCCTGTCCTCTCTTCACTCCTTCCTAGATGTTGGGCAGCCACAGCCTCCCTCCTCTCAGCTTCTGTGATCTGGTCCCTCTGGCCAACAGCTCATCTAGACAGGAGACAAGCAGAGCTGGGAGGGGCTTGCCTCACGCCCTGCAGACCCTGGTGCAGCAGGCTCCCCTGAGGGAGATTTATGAGAGTGATACAGGTTCAGACCTAGTATCAGTCTCGGCTGTCAGCCCCAGCATTCTCGCCTTTGTTATCCTGTCTCTCACTGTTTCCGTCTTCCTGGTTCCTCCTCCCTGTACCGCACCCTCGATCCTTACACATGCACTCCCATCGCCTTTACCCTACAAACTTGTTTGTGTCTTCAGGGTTTTCTCATTGGCGTCTTTGTTTTACGTACTCTTTTCTCTTCAAATGCTCCTCCAAGTCTCTGCCAAGACTGTGGGCAGACTAGAGCATTTCAATCCTGAAATACAAACACAGCCCACACTGCCTGAGTCTCCAGCCTTGGGTTACTTGCTGGGACTTTAGAAAGGAGCTTGCATTTACCCCTCCTCTGCCCTTTGCAATTTTATCGTTTTGCCTTGTTCCAAGAAACTGCCTGATTCATCTGTAGTCCCCAAGATTGAAGAAAAGGCCATTTTAAATTCAGGCAGAACTATGAGATCTCTCGTTCTGTAGAGATTAACTTTTCTGGCTTAAATTTGTGGGTTTAATATTAATTAACAGACCTGCCTTTAGACTCATTAGCGTAAAGTATAATACTTTCACTGTACCTAGGGTTAAGTGAGTATCTTATTTGTTACGAAATTTGTCAACAGGGAAAATGAAATGATAAGACTAGATTTTTAAGTAAATGTAATTGGGATAAAGGTGGCTTCATTCCCTGGTGGCTGACCTGGAAAAGAATCTGCCTGAAATGCAGGAGATGGGGAGATGTGGCTTCAATTCTCTTAGTCGGGAAGATCCCTTGGAGGAGGAAATGGCAATCACGCCAGTAATCTTGCTTGGAGTATCCCATGGACAGAGGAGTCTGGTGGGATACAGTTCATAGGGTTGCGAAAGAGTTAGAAATAACTAAGGGACTAAAGAACAGCAGCAGCAAATTGGGCAGAAATACAACATGGAGAAAAGAATGTTGAACGTCATCAGAATTTTCAAAGGTTGCATTAAACTAGGCAAATGGATTTTATTATAGGCTGATGTAAACTAAATTTGGTCTCTCTGAAGAGATGAAAGTTTTTCTGAAATGCTGCTTTTGATAACAGATTGTGTGCATTTTTGTGCCTTCAACTAACGTGTATTTACTTTTGAAATCTTTTGTTCACCTTAATTCAAGGAATAATTGTTTCACTGTGAACTCTGATTCTATCTAACTGGGTCTTTTAAAATTTCTTGATATTTTGGACTGACTTCCCAAATATCAAATACTAATTAAAGTTCTTTTGATCTCCTGCTAGCAAACTTTGGAAGCTTTACAGGGCCCCTGGAGCATCCCAAAGAGAGATCCTAAACTAATTGAGTTGGTATCTTAAATTATATGGGAAACATTGTCCAAACTCACGGCTGACTGTGTCAGATGGAATCGTCAGGCTTTGTCCAATTCTATCACAGCCGCCAAACAGACAGGGAGAAGGGCTTGAGGTTCCTGCTCTCTCTAGTCTCTCACCTTACTCTGTGCCCAGAATATCCCCTGTGGGAATGCTCCTACCTCTAGGCCTGCAGATCCCGACCCCTGGGCCATTTTCCATTGTGCCAACTCCAGTCTCTGCAGGAGTTCCTTTCTGCGCCTCGAGGAGCCTTCACTCCGGGTCCTGACTGCCGTTACACAGTGACAGACTGTGTCCAAGCAGCCCACATTCCTAGGCTTTATAAATGCCCAATTTCAAGGAATACAACTCAGCATCGGGAAACCTGTTACAGGACATAAGCATTATGGACAACTGACCCCTCTCAGGGAGAGTCCTGGCAGTGCATGGGTTCAGACGGCTCCTGTTGAGGACCCCTCTCGCAAGGGACAGGGATGACCAGAGGCGTCTGGTTAATTCATGGGAGAGTCAAGGAGGCTCAGAATCCCATTAGGTGAGAAAGGAGTTCAGGGGATACTCTGACCCCCTTCTAACAAAATCCTCCTGTAAGTTTTTCTGGGACGCTGGGCTTCATTCATGTCTAGAAGCGCTCTTGGTTGCAGGTTACTCAACGTGGGAGGGTCCTCTTCTAAGCCAGAAAAAACATTTCTGGAATGAATCCTTAAAAATTGGTAATTTTTTAAAAATAAATATGCTGAAAAGGGAAAAACTTCTAACTTTATTATAACCTTGACTGGTCTTTATACAGGCTGGGGGATGGAGAAAGTGGGTCTTTAAATTACAGTTCCTTAACTTCTCTTTCTGACTTTTCATTGTTAGTGAATAGGAATGCAAGGGGTTTCTCTGTGTTAATATTGTACCCTGCAACTTTACCTAATTCTTTGATTTGTTCTAGTAACTTTCCGGTGGTATCTTTAGGGTTTTCTACCTACAGTATCATGTAGTCTGAAACAGTTTTACTTCTTTTGAAATCTTGATTCCTTTTCTGTTTTTTTTTTTTCTAATTGCTATAGATAAGACTTCAAAAACCATGTTGAATAATAGTGGCAAGAGTGGCCACACTTGTCTTGTTCCTGATCTTAGAGGAAATGCTTTCAGTTTTTCACCATTGAGAATAACATTTGCTATGAGTTTTTCATATATAGCCTTTCTTATGTTGAGGTAAGGAAACAATCCCATACACTACTGCAACAAAAAGAAGAAAATACCCAGGAAAATATCCAGGAGACAAAATACCTGTGAGCAGAAATCTATAATGATAAAAGAAATCAAAGAAGACAAAAAAAGATGGAGATATATACCATGTTCTTGGATTGAAGAATCAATATTATGAAAATGATTACACTTACACAAAGCAATCGACAGACTCAATACACTCCGTAATCAATTACCAATGCAGCTTTTCACAGAACCACCACAAAAAAATTCACAATTTGTAGTCACAAAATAACAACAGTAATGCGAACAATAAGATCCTGAATAGCCATAGAAATCTTGAGAAAGAAAAATGGAGTTAACTTCAGACTATGCTAGAAAATTCCAGTGATTAAGACACTATATAGGTCTGGTACAAAAACAGAAACATAAATCAGTGGAACAAGGTAGAAAGCCTTGATGAAGGAAAAAGAGGAAAGTGAAAAGGCTGACTTAACTACCGCCCACAGTGGTGAAAGTGCCCAGGTTTCATCCCTGGCCAAGGAGCTAAAATCCCACAAGCTGTGCAATGTGGCCAAAAGAAATTCAAAATAGTTTTAAATTAAAAATAAATAAGAGAATAGTATGAACAATTAAACGCCAACAAATTTGACAACCTAGAAGAAACTGACAACTCCCTAGAAACATACAGCCCACCAGAACTGCATCAAGAAGAACTCTGTAAAGCGTCTAAGATGAGAAAAAGGCAAAGGAACACAGACACAAACAGAAAACAAAGGGATACGCTGTGTTCAGCAATCAGCCTCAGAAGGAAATCTACTTGGACGGTGAACAGGGGGAAAAACTGAAAGAGCTTAAGACAAGACTGTGTTAGGAAATGGAGGAACAGACAGCATCTCAAATGAAGATGCTCACGTGTCCATGGTCAGACTGCGGTGGCAGTCAGTGGCTGCTGACACAGCTTCCCTTACCTGGAGTCCAAACACCACATGTCGGGGATGCTTCACATTCAGGTCCATCAACAGCTGACTGGATTCGCTACTTTCAAAGCTGAAGGGTAGAGGGGTGCCTGGGAAGACAATCCTACTTCCTGAGCACAGCTAATACACAAAGCTCTTCTTAACAGCACTGGGCTAAAGCCCTGCCTAGATACCCAGGATGACTGTAACCCAGACAGGAGTCCAGCACAGCCGGCGGACTTCCCAGTGTGCTTGGAGGGAGGACATCGAGGGCAGTCAGAAAAGAGAAAAATGAACAACAACAAATAAACACAAAGCATAAACAACAAAGTCCTATTGAACAGAACAGAGAATTATAGGCAATCTTCTGGGATAAACCAAAATTGAAAAGAATATTTAATAAATTGTCTCTATGTGTGTATAAGAGCCACTTTGCTGTAGAGCAGAAATGAGCACGGCGCTAAATCAACTGTACTTCAATTAAAAAAATGAAACCAACAATCCAGAAGATAATGGAGTGATAATTTTAAAGTACCAAAAGGGGTGGAACCCCAAACAATCAGTAAAAAGTTCTCTCTACCCAGTGAAGATATAGCTCAAATATGAAGGAGAAGTGAAGGTATCTTCAGAGAAACAGAAGCTGACAGAATTTACCAGTTGGGTTTGCACGGCAAGAAGTTCTTCAGGCAAAAGGAGTACAACGCTAGATTAAAATGTCAGTGTATTCCTACAAAGACAGGAGAAGCAATAGGAAATGACAAAAGTGCTGGATATGTTAGTTTCTTATGGCCGCTATAACAAATTACCATAAACTTGGTGGCTCAAAACGACACACACTGGGACTTCCCCGGTGGCCCAGTGGTGAAGAATTCACCAGCCAACGCAGGGGACATGGGTCCGATCCTTGGCTGCGGCACTAAGATCCCACATGCTACAGGGCGATTCAGCCGTGTGCCACAACTACGGAGGCCCAGGCAGCCTAGAGCCCATCTCTACAAGAGAAGGCACTGCGGCGAGAAGCCTGTGCACAGCGACGAGAGAGCAGCCCCTCTTGCTGCAACTGGAGGAAGCCCACGCAGCAGCAACGAAGACCCAGAGCAGCCAAAAAGTGAGTGAGTTAAAAATTATTTTTAAAAAACACACATTTAAGCTCTTACACTTCTGGAAGCCAGAGTACGCAATCAGCTTCTCCGGGCTAAAGTCAAGGTGCCGGCAGGGCTAGCCAGTTGCTTTTAGAAGCTCCCAAGAGGAGAAATTGTTTCCTTGCCTTTTTTGGATTCCAAGGGCCACCTGCATTCCGTAGCTAGCAGCCCCGTCCTTGCATCGGTGCAGCCTCTTGCTTCTGTCACCACATCTATTTCTGCAGTAATATCTCCTACTCATTAGGATGCTTGTGGTTACATCACTGGGAACACCTGGATGCTGCTGCTGCTAAGTCGCTTCAGTCGTGTCCGACTCTGAGCGACCCCAGAGACGGCTTCCCACCAGGCTCCCCCGTCCCCGGGATTCTCCAGGCAAGAACACTGGAGTGGGTTGCCATTTCCTTCTCCAATGCAGGAAAGTGAAGCGTGACAGTGAAGTCGCTCAGTCGTGTCCGACCCTCAGCGACCCCATGGACTGCAGCCATCCAGGCTCCTCCGTCCATGGGATTTTCCAGGCAAGAGTACTGGAGTGGGGTGCCATTGCCTTCTCCGGGGAACACCTGGATGATCTAGGGTAATAGCTCCAACTCAGGATTCTGAATCTCATCTGCAAAGTCCCTTCTGCCATTAAGGTAATATATTCACAGACTCTAGGGTTAGGACATCCTAGAAGGCAGCCACTGTTTAAGCCTATCAGAGGCAGTAAACAAAACACACTTCTCCCTGTATTTTTTAATCTCTTTAGAATATAATTGACTAAAACAAAAGTACTAAAATATATTATAGGGTTCATTATATATGTAATATTACAATTATGTAACAACAATAGCACAAAGGATGGGAGAGGGAAGAAACATAAGTATACCAGGTTTTTATACCATAAATGAAGTGGTATAAAATAAATATTATTTGAAGGTGTGTGCTAAATTACAGATATATATTGCAGAACCTTGCACAACCACTAAAAAATTAAAGAGTTGCAGGAAATAAGCCAATAATGGAGATAAATACAATAAAACATTGAAAAGAAGTAGAAGAAACTAGGCAAAGAGGAGACACAGCAAACAGCAAAATGGTAGATTTAAATCCAACCATATTAATAACTGTACAAAGAATAAACAGGCTAAACACCCCAATCAAAATGCAGATTGTCAAATAGGATTTTTTAAAAAGCAAGACTCAAATATATGCTGTCTGCAAAAAAAAAAGAAAACCCACTGCAAATATAAAATCATAAGAAACAAATTTAAAAATGGAAAAAAAGACATACTACACAAATACCAAACAAAAAAGAGAGTGACTACATTAATATCAGACAATGTAGACTTCAGGGTAATGAATATTATCCAAGGTCTAGAAGACATTTCAAAATAATAAAGAAGTCCATATGTCATAAAGACAAAACAATTCTACGTGTGTGCCTCGTAGAGCTTCCAAAGTATAAATTGATAAAACTGAAAGGAGAAGTGAATAAAAACACAACTATACTTGGAAATTTTAAAACTCTCCTCTCATAATAGATAAAACTACTGGATAAGTCAGTAAGAAGACACTAATTATAGTGTTAGTTGACCTAATTAGCACTTAGCATGAACACCCAAACCCAGAAGTACACATGTCCTTGGCATGTCACCAAGACAGACAGCATTCTGGGCCATCCCAAAAATTGGAACAAATTTAAGGGGACTGCAATGCTACAAAGTATGTTGTCTAACCACAAAAGAATTGACTTAGGAATAAGTAATAAAAATATATCTGAAAAATCCCTAAATATTAAGAAATTTAAAAAACTCTTTTAATTAACCCATGAATCAAAGGAAAAAAATCACAAGAGAAATTAGCAAATGTTTGAAGTGAATGAAAATTAAAACACAACAGACAAAAATGTGTGGAATGCAGGAAAGCAGTGCTTTGAGGGGACAATACAGTAATAAAAAGCTTACATTAGAAAAGTCAGATCTCAAATTGAGAACCTATACTTTCACCTTTCAAAGGTCAGAAAAAACAAATTGGTCCCATGGTGATTAGAAGAAAGTAATACACATAACAACAGAAATCAATCAAACTAAAAACATTTAAAACAGAAAAAAAATAATAAAACCAAAGCACAGTTCTTAAAATAAGTAATAAAATTAATAAACCTCTACTCGGGCAAAGAAAAGAAGAGCGATAATACAGATTACCAACACTGGCAATGACAGGGAACATCCCGACATATTCCATAGACAGTAAGACTGTTATGATAACTTTATGTCAATTGATAATTAAGATGATATGGATACATTTTTAAAAAGATTATCAAAGTTCACACACACCGAACCATATAACCTAAACAGCTGTATATATTTATTAAAAACTTAAATCCATACTTTAAATTTTTCCCACAGTGAAAACTCTATAGACTACATTGGTAAAAGCTAAGAAACATTCAAGATGAGATAATATCAAGTCTGTAGAAAACAGACAAGAACACTCCCCAACCCATTTTATATGGTGAGCAGTATCCACTTACCAAAACGAAAGACATGACAAGAAAACTATAGGCTAATATATCCATCATGAACAAAGATGCAACTTTTTTTTTTTTACAAAACTGTAGCAAATTAAATCCAACAACATACAAAAAGCATATATCACAACCAACTAGAATTTATTCCAGGAATGTAAGACTGATCTGCCTTTTGGAAATCAGTCTATGGTTTAACACACCATAAGAGAATAAAGATATGATCGATCATCTTAATAAGAATACAGAAAGTATTTGGATATATACAACTTCCATAAAATTAAAATCTGTGTACTTAAAGAAGATAAAGGGAATCTATGAAATATCCACAGATCTTGTACTCAGTGGTGAAAGACTAGTTTTCCCCAGGAGATCAGAAACAAGACAGGATGTTAACTCTAATCACTTTTGTTCAACATTGTTTGAATATTCTCACCAAGGGTTTAAGGTTAATTAATTAGTTAATTAAAAGTAAAAGGCATAAAGACTGAAAGAAAGAATTGTGTTTACTTACTCGAAGACAAGATAGTCATCTACACAGAATTCCCAAGGAATTTATAAAGAAAGCTACTGGAATTAAGTGAATTTAGCAATATCACAAGATACAAGGTTAACATACAAAAGTTAACAGCATTTTTATATACAATTAATGAGTAATGAAATTTTTAAGTGGAAAAAAATGTAATGAAGAGTCTGAGTCCAGTTTTTATATTTGGCCACTGACAGCTTTCAGGCTCCATTTCTCCCTCTTGACTCATATCTAAGCAAGTCAGTACAAAAGCTCTCATTCCTGCCTTAGTTGTCTGTAGGTAAGTTCAAACCATGCAAACTCAAACCGTATACAGGAATCCCATATATGGGATCCACTCCCCAGAGCGGCTCCCCCTTCCCTTCACTCAAGCTATCCCAGACTAGCTTGGGTGCCTGTCCTGTCCCCCCAGAAAGCCCCCTTGAAACTGAAAGTGAAATTGCTCAGTCGTGTCCAACTCTTTGCGACCCCATGGACTGCAGTCTACCAGGGTCCTCCATCCATGGGATTTTCCAGGCAAGAATACTGGAGTGGGTTGCTATTCTCTTCTCCAGGGGATCTTCTCTACCCAGGGATCGAACCTGGGTCTCCCGCACTACAGACAGACTCTTTACCGTCTGAGCCATCAGAGAAAGCCCCCTTATGGAGTAATAAAACTTTCCATGGCCTCTTGGTCATGTGTGGTACCATCAGTCCCAACATTTAAACAAATGTGAGGAAGTGTATTCAACCGACAAGACAAAACAATATCACTTATGAGAGCATCAGGAAATCTGCAATAATTAGGATTAGATTTATGTGCAAAACCTAAACATTGAAAACTACAAAACATTGTTGACAGAAGTTAAAGATGATCCAAAAACAAACAGAGAGAGATATCATGAATAGGAAGACCTAATATTGTTTTATCAGTTCAGTTCAGTCGCTCAGTCGTGTCCAACTCTTTGCGACCCCATGAATTGCAGCATGCCAGGCCTCCCTGTCCATCACCAACCAACTCCCGGAGTTCACTCAGACTCTCGTCCATCGAGTCCGTGATGCCATCCAGCCATCTCATCCTCTGTTGTCCCCTTCTCCTCCTGCCCCCAATCCCTCCCAGCATCAGAGTCTTTTCCAATGAGTCAACTCTTTGCACGAGGTGGCCAAAGTACTGGAGTTTCAGCTTTAGCATCATTCCTCCCAAAGAAATCCCAGGGTTGATCTCCTTCAGAATGGACTGGTTGGATCTCCTTGCAGTCCAAGGGACTCTCAAGAGTCTTCTCCAACACCACAGTTCAATCAGTCCTCCCCAAATTGATTTACAGATTTTACATGGAATGACAATCTATCTCAGCAGGAATTTTTTTTTTAAGGAATTGACATGCTGACTTCAAAATGTGTATGGAAATGCAAATGACAGAAAAAGTTACAGTACAGATAACAAGAAACCTCATGAGGCAATGAAAATGAAGGAACTAGAGTACCTCATATCAATATGGTTGAATCCTAAAAATAGATTCAAAATATACAAAAAAAGATGGTATGATTTGAATGAGGCCTTTACATAAAACTTTAAAACATGTAATTCATATATGTACCCAACATCAGACTCCCCAAATACATAAAGCAAACACTGACAGGTTTAGAAAGAGAGACAATTCTACAGTAATAAATGGAGACTTCTATACTCAGATAGAAATAATGGCTAGAATACCAGACAGAACACCAGTAAGAAAATAAAGAACTTGAATAACATTATAAACCAAATGGATTTAAAGACGTTTACGAAATGCTCGACTCAGTAACAGCAGAATATACATTTTTCTCAAGTGCACATGAAACATTCTCTAGATCACATTTGTGATCTGTTAGGTCACAAATCTTAATAAATTTTAAAAGACTGAAATAATACAAAGTATATTTTCTGATCATAACAGAACTAGAAATCAGTATCAAAAGGAAAACTGGAAAATGCACAAATATGTAGACACTAAACAACACACTTTTAAACAACCAACGTGTCAAAGAAGAAATCAAAAAGGAAATTAGTAAATAAGACAAATGAAAATAAAACCGTGGCACGCCCCCGTTCTGGGCTTCCCTGGTGGCACTACGGTAAAGAACTCACCTACCAATGCAAGAGAGACGGGTTTGGTCCCTGAGTCAGGAAGATCCCCTGGAGTAGGAAACGTAAACTGCTCCAGTACTCCTGCCTGGGAAATACAATGGGCAGAAGAGCTCCGTGGGCTACAGTCCATGGGGCCACGAAGAGGCCGAAACAACGGCGAGACTGAGCCCACGGCCCCTGTCCCGCTGAGTGGAGACACAAGGGAACCCAGGGCAAGGTGGACCGGGAAAGGGCTCCTCGCCCTCCATCCATGCAAGGTGGACCGGGAAAGGGCTCCTCGCCCTCCATCCATGCAAGGTGGACCGGGAAAGGGCTCCTCGCCCTCCATCCATGCAAGGTGGACCGGGAAAGGGCTCCTCGCCCCCCCTCCATGCCAGGCCCCTCGGTTCAGCCCCCTCTGCCCTCGTCTTCTGTTTCTGCTACAGATGCTTTCTTGGCCCCGTGCAGGAAGCCCTCTCCTCATGTCTAAACTAAAAGCTCATCCCTATGGCTGAGTAACTCCAAATGCCTAACCTTCTGTGATTTCAAGTTTGGGGCCAGGATTCAGAGCTGAAAGTTAAACTAGCTCAAAAAACATTTGGATGCAGAGGCTTCTGTCCTCTGTGAACAATTCTGTGAACAATGAATTGGTCCCCTGAGCCCAATCCTACCCTGGATTGTGTGCTGTATAAAATTAATTTATTTTGAAATTCTTTTCAAATATGAAGATAATAAATTAGGAATGTATCTTTTGAACATAGGTAATAAGTACAATATTTATTTTGTCAAAAAGATCCAAAAAACTGTGGCATGCCAAAGCATATGAGATGCAGCAAAAGCAGGGGTAAGAAGAGAAATTTACAGCTGTAAATGGTCACATTAAAAAGGAAGACAGATATCAGAAAAATCAAACTTTACATCTTAAGGAACTAGAAAAACAAGAGCAAACTAAACCCAAAACTAGCAGAAGGAAGGAAATAAGAAAGATTAGGGCACAGATTAATGAAATAAAGAACAGAAAAACAACAGAGAAAGTCAAACCAAAAGCTGATTCTCAAAAATAAACTTTTTTTGAGCAACAGTTTAGGTAAACTGACTAAGGAAAAGAGAGGGAAGATTCAAATTGGTAAAATCAGAGTGGGGTCATCACTAACAACTTTACAGAAACAAAAAGCAAAAAACAAAGTACTGTGAACAACTGTATATCAACAAACTGAATAACCTAGATGAAAAAGACAAATTCCCAGAAATATACTGTCTACAAAAGCTCAATAGTGAATCAGTTGAAGATATGAATAAACCAGTAAACAGTAAGGAGAATAATACAAATTCTCCTTACTGAGAATAATAAATAACCTCCCAAGAGAGAAAAGCCTTGGACAAAATGGCTTCAGTCGTGAATTCTACCAAAGACTTACAAGATTAAAGTCAATTCTCCTCAAATTTTTCCCAAAAATTGAAGAGGAGGACAAGTGAACTCACTGTACGAGGCAGGCATTAACCAGACAGCAAAGCCAAACAAAAGTGCTAACAAGAAAACCACAGACCAATATCCCTTATGAACAGTGAAGTAAAAATTCTTAACAAAATACAAGCAAACTGATTTCACGGATGAATTCATCAGCATATTAACAGAGGATTACATACCATGAGTAGGTAGGATTTATCCCAGGAGTGCAAATATAGTTCCACATATGAAAATCAATCAATACAATACATCACATTAATAGAATGAAAATAAAAATCACAAAATCATCTCGATGCAGAAGTATATGATAAAATTCAATACGCGTTTATAATGAAAACACTCAGTACACTGGAAGACATTTCTCCAAAGAGACAAGAGTGGTCAGTATGCATGTGCAATAATGCTCCATCACTAATGCAAATTAAACCACAACGAGAGGGGCTTGCCTGGTGGTACAGTGGTCAAGAATGTGTCTTGTGCACAAAGACAGAAATACAGATCAACAGAGCAAAATAGAAAGCCCAGAAGCAAATCCACACACTTATCTATGGACACCTTATCTTTGACAAATGAGGCAAAATTATACAAAGGAGAAAAGGCAATCTCTTTAAGAAGTAGGGCTGAGAAAACTGGTCAACCACCCGAAAAAGAATGAAACTAGAACACGTTCTAACACCATACACAAAAATAAACTCAAAATGGATTAAAGGCCTAAATGTCTAAAACTAAGGTCTAAAATAAACTCAAAATGGATTAAAGGTCTAAATGTCTAAAACTAAAGGTCTAAAACTCTTGGAGGAAAACATAGGTAGAACATTCTCTGACATAAATCACAGCCAAGATCCTCTATGATCCACCTCCCAGAATAATGGAAATAAAAACAAAAGTAAACAAGTGGGACCTAATTAAACTTACAAGCTTTTGCACAACAAAGGAAACTATAAGCCAGATGAAAAGGCAGCCTTCAGAATGGGAGAAAAAAACAAAAAAAAAAAAAAACCTGACAAAGAATTAATCTCCAAAATATACAAGCAGCTCATGCAACTCAATACAAGAAAAATAAAAGACCAACAAATCAAGAAGTGGGCCAAAGACCTAAACAGACATTTCTCCAAAGATGACTACAGATGGCTAACAAACACATGAGAAGATGCTCGACATCACTCATTATCAGAGAAATTTAAGTCAAAACGACAGTAAGGTACCATCTCGCGCTGGGTCAGAATGGCTGCCATCAAAAAGTCTATAAACAATAAATGCTGGAGAGGGTGTGGAAAAAAGGGAACCCTCTTACACTGTTGGTGGGAATGCAAACTAGTACAGCCACTATGGAGAACAGTGTGGAGATTCCTTAAAAAACTGGAAACAGAACTGCCATATGACCCAGCAATCCCACTGCTGGGCATACACACCGAGGAAACCAGAATTGAAAGAGACACGTGTACCCCAATGTTCATCGCAGCACTGTTTATAACAGCCAGGACATGGAAGCAACCTAGATGTCCATCAGCAGACGAATGGATAAGAAAGCTGTGGTGCATATACACAATGGAGTATTACTCAGCCATTGAAAAGAATACATTTGAATCAGTTCTAATGAGGTGGATGAAACCGGAGCCTATTATACAGAGTGAAGTAAGCCAGAAAGACAAACACTAATACAGAATACTAACACATATATATGGAATTTACAAAGATGGGAACAACAACCCTATATGCAAGACAGCAAAAGAGACAGATGTAAAGAACAGACTTTTAGACTCTGTGGGAGAAGGCGAGGGTGGGACGATGAGAGAAAAGCACTGAAGCATGTACGTTACCATATGCGAAATGGATGCCCAGTGCAAGCTCAATGCATGAAGCAGGGCACCCAAAGCGGGTACTCCGGGACAACCCAGAGGGAGGGGGTGGGCAGAGAGCGGGGAGGGGGGCTCAGGATGGTGGGACACATGTACGCCCATGGCTGACTCATGTGGATGTACATAAAAAACCACTACATACCATAAAGTAATGAGCCTCCAATTAAAATAGATAAATTAATTAAAAAAAAAAAAAAGATTATGCCCTGCAATACAGGGGATGCAGGTTCAATTCCCTGTCAAGGAACTAAGATCCCACGCACCACAGCAGGAGAGCCCAGGTACCACGGCTACTGAGGCTGTGTGTTCCAGGGCCCACACGCCACAGCCAGAAAGTCTGTGTGCTGGAAGGCAGCCCCCACAGACACCACGAAGGCTCTGTGTGCCACATCTAGGACCTGATGCAGCCAAGAAAGAAAAAAATCCCAAAACTTAAATAAGCAAAGCAAACAAAAAAGTCACAATGAGATACCGCCTCACATCCAAAAAAGTGAAAAATAACAGATGCCGAGAGGGATGTGGAGAAGCTGGAATGCTTGTGTACTGTTGCGGGGATGCACATGGTGCAGCCACTGGGGAAAACAGTTTGGTGATTCTTCGAAAAGGTAAAGATAGAATGACCACGCGAAGGTGAAAGTTGCTCAGTTGTGTCTGACTCTTTGCAACCCCATGGACTACTCTAGGCCAGAATACTGGAGTGCGTAGCCCTTCCCTTCTCCAGAGGAGCTTCCCAGCCCAGAGATCGAACCCAGGTCTTCTGCACTGCAGGTGGATTCTTTACCAGCTGAGCCACAAGGGAAGCCCATATGATCTAGCAATTCCACTCCTAGGTATGCACCCAAAATAACTGAAAGCAGGAACTCAAAACAGATACTTGAATGCCAGGGTTTTTAAGCAGCATTTTTCACAATATCAAAAAGGCGGGAACAACAGAAATGTCCATCAACAGATGACATGATGATTGTATTAACAATGCCACATTAGTCAGTACTCAAAAGGAATGAAATTCAGGACACAGGAGTGGGCACCAATCATTGTTCCTGTTAACCAAGGCACACACAGGCCACTGCGGCTGTAGGGAACCCACAAGTGGGTGTCAAGGGCTGCCCCTCTGTCCTGGGATTGCACGGGCCACCGCTGCCACGGGGAGAGCCACAGGTGGGTGTCAAGCACTGCCCCCGACACCTGGGGAGCACACACGGGCCATGAGTAGGCTCCAGTGGCTGTCCCTGCTGTCCCAGGAGTGTGTGGGCTGTTGCTGCCACTAGGAGGCCTGGGAGCAGATGCCAGTCGCTGCCCCTGCTGTCCTGGGGGTGTGTAGGCTGCTGCCACAGCTAGGGGACCTGCAAGGAGGAGGCACTGCCCTTGCTGTGCCGGGAGCATGTGGCCCACCAGCCCTGTTGCATAACCCACAGGGTGGGCACCAATCACTGCCTCCACCCTATGAGGAGTGTGTGTGGGCCACCACATCTACACAGCCCATATCAAGGGGCTAACGGTCAGCACACACTGAGAAAAGGGGCAGAAAGCATCCAAACTAAAAGCAGCCCCTCGATTCTGGACAAGAGAGTGGAACAGAAGGACCTGCGCTGGCTCACCTCTCAAGGAAACACCAAAATCACAACTAACAGCTGAACAACAATCAATCAAAAAGACTGGAACCTATCAAAAAAAATATTTTACATCCAGACAAAAACAAGAAGCTACAACTAGAAACCAGAAAATTATAAATGGGAATGCTTACTGGTAAAGGCAAACACAAAGCAAAGGCAGGAAATCATCCATACACAAACACAACAAAACCAGCAAATGTGAAGAGAGTACAGATGCAAGATATTGGAAATACACTGTAAATTGAGCATCCAGCAACTTAAAACAATCTCCTCTATGTATAGCTAGCTATATCAGAATATCATGGGAGCTGCAAACCAAAAACCTACAACAGATGAACACACAAAAAAGAAAAAGTAATCCAAACACAACACTGACTATAGTCATCAAATCACAAGAGGAGAACAAGAGGAAGGGAAGAAAAAACACCTATAAAAGCAAATCCAAAACAATTAACAAAATGGCAGTAAGAACATACATACTGATAATCATGTGAAATGCAAACGGATTAAATGCTCCAACCAAACACACAGACTGGCTCGATGGATACAAAAAGAAGACCCGCATGTATGACGGCTACAAGAGATTCACTTCAGATCTAGGGACAGATGCAGACTGAAAGTGAGGGGATGGAAAAAGGTATTCCATGGAAATGGAAATGAAAAGAAAGCTGGAATAGCAATATTCATATTAGACAAAACAGACGTTAAAATAAAGACTGTTACTAGAGACGACATAAAGATCAAGGGATCAACCCACAAAGAAGATGTAACAATTATAGATATACATGTACCCAACATAAGAACACCTTGATATTTAAGACAAACACTAACAGCTGTAAAAAAAAAAGAAATTGACAGCAACACAATTATAATGAGGGATTTTAACACGCCACTTTCATTAAGAGACACATGATCCAGACAGAAAAGCAACAAGGAAACACAGCCTTAAATTAGACCAGATAGACTTAATTGATATTTATAAAGTTTATAAAAATTGATACGTATAAAATGCTTTTTCTTTCTTCTCAAGTGCACATGAAACATCTCCCAAGACATCTTGGGCCAGAAATGAAGCTGTGGCAAATTTAGAAAACCTGAAATCATATCAAGCATCTTTTCAGACCACAATGTTATGAGATCAGAAATCAATTACAGGAAAAAAAAAACCCTATATAAAACACTAGCACATGGAGGATAAACAATATGTTACTGAACAAGCAGTGGGTCGCTGAAGAAATCAAATAGGAGATCGAAAAATACAGAGACAAATGACAATGAAAACGTCATGGTCCTAAACCTATGGGACAGAACAAAGCAGTTCTACAAGGGAAGTTGACAGCAATATAATCTTACCTTAGGAAATAAGAAAAATCTCGAATAGACAACCTAAATTTACACCTAAAGCAACTTAAATAAAAACAAACTAAACCCAAAGTTAATAGAAGGAAAGAAATTATCAAGACCAGAGCAGAATTCAATGAAACAGAGACAAAGAAAACAATAAAAAAGATCAATGAATCAAAAAATTGGTTTCATAAAAAGATATACAAAATTGATAGAACTTGAGCAAGATTTATCCAGGGAAAAAAAGGGGAGAAGACTCAAATCAATAAAGTGAGAAATGAAGAAAGAGAAGTTACAATGGACACCATAGAACTACAGAGGATCATAAGAGACAACTGTAAGCAATTATACGTCAATAAAGTGGACATCCTGGCAGAAATGGACAAATTCTTAGAAAGGTACAACGTTTCAATACTGAACCAAGAAAAAATGGAAAATATGAACAGATCAATTAAAAGCAGGCTTCCCTGGTGGCTCAGATGGTAAAGATTTCACCTACTCTGCAGGAGATGTGGGTTAGATCTCTGGGTGGGACGATCCCCTGGAGAAGGGACGTCTACCCACTCCAGTATTCTTGCCTGGAGAATTCCATGGACAGAGGAGCCTGGTGGGCTACAGTCCCTGGAGCCACAAAGAGTCAGACATGAACTGAGCGACTAGCAGTTTCACTTTCAATCACAAGCAATGAAACTGAAGTTGTGATTAAAAACAAAAGCCCAGGTTCAGTTGGCCTCAGAGGGAAATTCTATCAAACATTTAGAGACGAGCTAACACCTATACCTTAGAAACTCTTGCAAAAATCTGCAGAGGGTGAAACACTACCAAACTCATTCTATGAGTCCAAGATCACTCTGATATCAAAACCAAAGACGTCACACAGAAAAGAAAATTACAGGCCACTATCACTGATGAACATAGACACAAAACTCCCCGACAAAATGCTAGCAAACAAAATCCAATAACACATTAAGATAATCACACACCATCATTAAGTGGAATTTGTCCCAAGGATGCAAGGATCCTTCAATGAACACAAATCAAACTGTGATATACTGTATCAACAAACTGAAGAATAAAAACTATATGACCGTTTCAATAGACATACAAAAAGTTTTTGACAAAATTCAACACCCATTTATTATTAAAAAAAAAAACTCTCCAGAAAGAAGCCATAAAAAGAACCTACCTCAACATAATAGGTGGGCTGCAGTCCATGGGGTCGTGAAGATCCCCTGGAGAAGGCAATGGCACCCCACTCCAGTATTCTTGCCTGGAAAATCCCATGGACGGAGGAGCCTGGTAGGCTGCAGTCCATGGGGTCGCTAAGAGTCGGACACGACTGAGCGACTTCACTTTCGCTTTTCACTTTGATGCATTGGAGAAGGAAATGGCAACCCACTCCAGTGTTCTTGCCTGGAGAATCCCAGGGACGGAGGAGCCTGGTGGGCTGCCGTCTGTGGGGTCACACAGAGTTGGACACGACTGAAGCGACTTAGCAGCAGCAGCAGCAGCAGCAGCAGCATGACAAACCCACAGTTAACATCACTCTCAACTGAGAAAAGCTGGAAATATTTCCTCTAGATTAGGAACAAGACAAGGGTGTCCACTCTCACCACTTTTGTTCAATATAGTTTTGGAAGTCCTAGCCATGGCAATCAGAGAATAAAAATAAAGGAATCCAAATTGAGAAAAAAGTAAAACTGTCGCTGATTGCAGATGACATGATACTATATGTAGTAGGAAAGTATCCTAAAGATATTGCCAGAAAACTACTAGAGCTCAACGCTGAACTCAGTAAAGTTGAAGGAAACAAAATTAAAACACAGAAACCTCTTGCATTTCTATACTCTAACAAAAGATCAGAAAGAGAAATTAAGGAAACAATCCCATTTTCAATTGCACTGAAAAGAATAAAATACTCAAGAATAATCTCATCTAAGGAGGCAAAGGACCTATATGCAGTATAAGATGCTGATGAACGAAATCAAAGATGACACAGAGAGATACACCCTATTCTTGGACTGGAAGAGTCAACATTGCGAAAATGACTATACTACTCAAAGCAATCTACAGATTCAATGTAATCCCTGTCAAATTACCAGTGGCATCTTTCACAGAACCACAACAAAATACTTCACAATTTGTATGGAGACACAAAAGACCCCAAATAGACAAAGCGATCTAGAAAAAGGAAAACAGAAGTAGAGGAATCAGACTTCCTGACTCCAGAGCACACTTCAAAACTGTAGTCGTCAAGACAGTACGCTACTGGCACAGAAACAGAAATACAGCTCAGTATAACCTATGCGCCTATGGTCAATTAGTCTATGACAAAGGAAGCGAGACATACAACGGAGGAAAAACAGTCTTTTCAATAAGTGGTGCTGCAAAACTGGACAGCTACATGTGAAAGAATGCAATTAGAACAGTCTCTAACACCATCAACTCAAAATGGATTAAAGACCTAAATGTAAGGCTGGGTACTATGAACTTCTTAGAGGAAAACATAGGCAGAACACGTTTGCACATAAGTCACAGCATGTCTTTTCTGATCCACCGCCTAATGAAAATGAAAACAAAGTAAACAAATCGGAGCTAATTAAACTTAAAAGCTTTTGCAGTGCAAAGGAAATCATAAACAAAGTGAAAAGATGACCTACAGAACGGGAGAAAACATTTGCAAAGGAAGTGACTGACAAGAGATTAAAAATACCCAAAACATACAAGCAGCTCATGCAGCTCTATACAAAAACAAACAAACAAACAAACAAACAAACAAATGCCAGAGGAAAGAACTGGGGGGAGATAGTTAGGGAGTTTGGGATCGACATATACATGCCACTGTTCTTAAAACGGATAACCAACAAGGTCCTACTGTGTAGCACAGGGAACTTGGCTCAATGTTATGTTGCAGCCTGGATGGAAGGGGAGTTTAGGGGGGAACAGGCACGTGTATATGTACGGATGAGTTGCATACACGTATATGTATGGTGATGTACACATGAAACTGTAACAACGGTGTTAACTGGCTGTAACTCCAATATAAAATTTAAAAGGTTAAAAAAAATCAAAAAATGAGCAGAAGATCTAAATAGACATTTTGCCAAAGAAAATATACAGATGGCCAACAAACACAGGAAAAGATGCTCAACATTGCTAATTATTAGAGAAATACAAATCAAAACTACAATAAAGTATCACCTCAGAATGGCCATCATCAAAAAGTCTACGAACAAAAAGTGCTGAAGAGGGTGTAGAGAAAAGGGAACTCTACTACACAGCTGGTAGGAATGTAAACGTTACAGGCCCCACGAAGGACAGCATGGAGCTTCCTCAAAAACTAAAAACAGAACCACCATATGATCCGGCAATCCCACTCCTGGGCATATACCCAGATAAAAACTATAATGGCAAAAGATACATGCGCCCCTATTTTCACAGCACTACTCACAATAGCCAAGACATGGAAGCGACCTAAACGTCCACTTTCAGACAAATGGATAAAGAAGATCTGGTGTACACACACAAATATCTCCCAGTCATAAAGAGAATGACATAATGCCATTCACACACACACACACACCGAATATCTCCCAGTCATAAAGAGAATGACATAATGCCATTTGCAGCAACATGGATGGACCTGGAGATTATACTAAAGTGAAGTCAGTCAGAGAAAGTCAAGTATCATATGCTAACACCTAGATGTGGAATATTTAAATGATACAAATGAACTTACTTGAAAAGAGAAACAGATTCACAAACTTCTTAAGCAGACTTTTGGTTGCAGGGGCAGAGGAAAGTGGAGGGGAAGGATAAATTAGGAGTTTAGGATTAACATTATACACTACTATATATGACAAAGTTGATCAACAGGGACCTACTAATGTGTAGCACAGGGAATTCTACTCACTATTCTGTAATAATCCAAATAGGAAAAGAATCTGTAAAAGGATGGACATATGTATAACTGAATCACTCAGCTATACATGGAAGCCAGCACAACACTCCAAATCAACTATACTCCAATAAAATTAAAATTAAATTAAAATAAATAAATAAAAATCTCAACCCAAAAATAAAAAACAAAAAAACCATGCTACAACATGGAAACTTGAAAATAGGTTAAGTAAAATAAACCAGTCACAAAGCAACAATTATTGTATGATTCCAATTCCACTCCAGTGTTCTTGCCTGGAGAATCCCAGGGATGGAGGAGCCTGGTGGGCTGCCATCTATGGGGTCACACAGAGTCAGATACAACTGAAGCAACTTAGCAGCAGCAGCAGCCACTTATATGAGGCAAAATCCAGAGAGACAGAGAGTAGATGAGCGATTACCAGAGGCTGGGGGAGAGGGAATATGGAATTCCTGTTCAACGGATATGGATTATTTGGAGTGATGAAAAGTTTTAGAAATGGATAGTAGTTATGATGGCATAACACTGTGGATATACTTAATGCCACTGAATTATACACTTTTTNTTTGCACATAAGTCACAGCATGTCTTTTCTGATCCACCGCCTAATGAAAATGAAAACAAAGTAAACAAATCGGAGCTAATTAAACTTAAAAGCTTTTGCAGTGCAAAGGAAATCATAAACAAAGTGAAAAGATGACCTACAGAACGGGAGAAAACATTTGCAAAGGAAGTGACTGACAAGAGATTAAAAATACCCAAAACATACAAGCAGCTCATGCAGCTCTATACAAAAACAAACAAACAAACAAACAAACAAACAAATGCCAGAGGAAAGAACTGGGGGGAGATAGTTAGGGAGTTTGGGATCGACATATACATGCCACTGTTCTTAAAACGGATAACCAACAAGGTCCTACTGTGTAGCACAGGGAACTTGGCTCAATGTTATGTTGCAGCCTGGATGGAAGGGGAGTTTAGGGGGGAACAGGCACGTGTATATGTACGGATGAGTTGCATACACGTATATGTATGGTGATGTACACATGAAACTGTAACAACGGTGTTAACTGGCTGTAACTCCAATATAAAATTTAAAAGGTTAAAAAAAATCAAAAAATGAGCAGAAGATCTAAATAGACATTTTGCCAAAGAAAATATACAGATGGCCAACAAACACAGGAAAAGATGCTCAACATTGCTAATTATTAGAGAAGTACAAATCAAAACTACAATAAAGTATCACCTCAGAATGGCCATCATCAAAAAGTCTACGAACAAAAAGTGCTGAAGAGGGTGTAGAGAAAAGGGAACTCTACTACACAGCTGGTAGGAATGTAAACGTTACAGGCCCCACGAAGGACAGCATGGAGCTTCCTCAAAAACTAAAAACAGAACCACCATATGATCCGGCAATCCCACTCCTGGGCATATACCCAGATAAAAACTATAATGGCAAAAGATACATGCGCCCCTATTTTCACAGCACTACTCACAATAGCCAAGACATGCAAGCGACCTAAACGTCCACTTCCAGACAAATGGATAAAGAAGATCTGGTGTACACACACAAATATCTCCCAGTCATAAAGAGAATGACATAATGCCATTCACACACACACCGAATATCTCCCAGTCATAAAGAGAATGACATAATGCCATTTGCAGCAACATGGATGGACCTGGAGATTATACTAAAGTGAAGTCAGTCAGAGAAAGTCAAGTATCATATGCTAACACCTAGATGTGGAATATTTAAATGATACAAATGAACTTACTTGAAAAGAGAAACAGATTCACAAACTTCTTAAGCAGACTTTTGGTTGCAGGGGCAGAGGAAAGTGGAGGGGAAGGATAAATTAGGAGTTTAGGATTAACATTATACACTACTATATATGACAAAGTTGATCAACAGGGACCTACTAATGTGTAGCACAGGGAATTCTACTCACTATTCTGTAATAATCCAAATAGGAAAAGAATCTGTAAAAGGATGGACATATGTATAACTGAATCACTCAGCTATACATGGAAGCCAGCACAACACTCCAAATCAACTATACTCCAATAAAATTAAAATTAAATTAAAATAAATAAATAAAAATCTCAACCCAAAAATAAAAAACAAAAAAACCATGCTACAACATGGAAACTTGAAAATAGGTTAAGTAAAATAAACCAGTCACAAAGCAACAATTATTGTATGATTCCAATTCCACTCCAGTGTTCTTGCCTGGAGAATCCCAGGGATGGAGGAGCCTGGTGGGCTGCCATCTATGGGGTCACACAGAGTCAGATACAACTGAAGCAACTTAGCAGCAGCAGCAGCCACTTATATGAGGCAAAATCCAGAGAGACAGAGAGTAGATGAGCGATTACCAGAGGCTGGGGGAGAGGGAATATGGAATTCCTGTTCAACGGATATGGATTATTTGGAGTGATGAAAAGTTTTAGAAATGGATAGTGGTTATGATGGCATAACACTGTGAATATACTTAATGCCACTGAATTATACACTTTTTTTAAAAAGTGGTTAAAACGATGTTTTATGTTATGTGTATTTTACCAGATCTCTTCTTCATGGGGTGGCAGCAGGTCATTTACTCTCTGTGGCCCCAGCCATCCCCAGACCTCAGCTTCTACCACAATTCTTCTCCAACATCCTTCTCCAGCATGCCCCAACACAGAGAGCACATGTCATTGTTCTCAAAGGTCTGAGTCCGGTCCTGGACTAGGCAGAGATCTCTCTGGCCCCTGGGCAGGCCTGGACCAAGCTGGACATTCCACTGTGGCCCCACGTCTGCAGAGGAGAAATGCTCCCATGTGCCTGCGCCCTGAAGCCCTACTCCCTTAACAGTCTTCTGCCCAGGATTTGCTAAATAATGAAGACAAGACAGCCTAGGGCACTTGCCCACTCTCACTTCCCCTTCTCGCGGTGCTTGCAGCCAGCTCTCCACCCTGTGCCATGGCCAGGAGGGGATAGCCTCTGCTATTCGCCCCTGGCAGTCCTGGTGCCCAGTCCTGGAGGGAGGCTCCCACCTTGGAGCCGCATGTCCCTGTTCCTGAGACCCATCCTAGGGGGCTGCCTCCCTCCTGCCCCGCTTAGCAGCCAGGCCCTGAGCTGGGGGAGCGAAGAAGTCTCGGCCTCACGGTGTTGGGAGGTGGTAAGACCTACACGTACTCACAGTGCCCAGAGGATGAGGGCAGTGGGAGCACCGAAGAGGGAGGGTGTGCTACCCAAAGGGCAGAGACCCTCCAACCCTTAACAGTGCCCCTCAGTTTCCCATACTGGGTGGGCGGGTGGACAGACTGACTGACAGGGTCAGGCATCACAGGGAAGCAGCCCCTTCCACAGTCCATCGCTGCCAGTCACTGGCACTGTGGAGCATGAGGGGTGGGGTGGGGGCGGGAACTATGGAGCCAGAGAAAGACAGGATAGCACCTGTGTGTGTGTTTGCATGTGTGTGCGTGTGTGCATGTGTGTGCGTGTGTGCAAGTGTGTGTGCATGTTCATGCATAAGTGTGCATGTTCATGCATAAGTATGCATGTGTGTTCGTGTGTGTTCGTGTGTGTTCGTGCATGTGTGTTCGTGTGTGCGCGTGTGCGTGTGTTAGTGCGCATGCACGTGTGTTCGCATGTCCGTGCGTGTGTTCATGCGCACATGTGTGTTCGTGTGTGTTCGTGCATGTGTTCGTGTGCGCGCGTGTGCGTGTGTTAGTGCGCATGCACGTGTGTTCGCATGTCCGTGCGTGTGTTCATGCGCACATGTGTGTTCGTGTGTGTTCGTGTGTGTTCGTGCATGTGTGTTCGTGTGTGCGCGTGTGCGTGTGTTCATGCGCACATGTGTGTTCGTGTGTGTTTGTGTGTATGTGTGTTGGGTGCAGGAGGGCAGGACAGGGGTTGTACCATGGTGGAGGCATTCGAGGCTTCCTTCTGATTCGGGGTGCCTGTACGCCGAACCCTTGCTTCCTGGAACCAGCCTCGGCTCTGTGGCTAGGGCTGTCTGTCCACTCCTACAGCTCTGAGTGGAAGACGAAGGGAGAGGACACTTCCACCCACTCCACCTCCCAGTCAAGGGGAGAAGACCCTCAACCACACGCATCTTCCTGGGCTGCAGGGCAGCGCACCAAGTCACACACGGCATCCAAATGGTCAGCTTGGAGCTGGACACCTGGACCGCATGGTGCCTCCGGCCAGGAAGAAGGTTTTGATCAATTCAGGCCATGACCCTCAACACCAGTGATGGACACAGTGGATGTGGAGAGACAATGTCAAGTGAAGAGATGACATTCAATGAGGGAGAACGAAGGTAGGGCCCCCATCCCCTTCTGAGTACTGCGGCTTTCATCACCGGAGTCCTTTGTTGCAACTAACAATTCTCACTTAACTCTGAAATCAATAAGCAAACACTGGTTTTGAAAAATTTCCCAAATTTTATGATCGGAACACTGAATGCCTTGCATGATGAGCCAGATTTCCATGTAGTTTTAAGCCTGTGGTCAATTGCACAACACACTTGATAATTCCAGTGAAGTCAAATTGCAAAAGAACCGTGACCCGAAAAAATGCTTACCCACATCTAGAGCACCTGTGCTCAGACACAGCCTCTAGAACTGCACAGCTGGAAGGCTGACCAACGTTTTGAAACAACTCTTGAAGAAGGTTCTTCCTAATTTCCTGCACGCGTGTGTGCGTGCATGCATGCATGTGTACTTCCTTCCTAGCTCTGGGCCAGTGGACCAGACCAGCATCAGATCCTTGGGGCCACTGAGATCCCAGCCTTTGTCAGTCACTCAAGAAGAGAGGACAGAACTCTGGAGAGGGGCCAGCAGTCTCGGCCAGGCCTGCATGTGAAACAATGCTCAAGACCTGCTTCAACCTTTGAAAAGCTCTGCTGGGCAGGGCCAATGGTAACAGTAATTCCACTCTGAGTAAGCTGGGGAGCAGGTACACCTTCTCCAAGGTCATGAACGCCTCAGGGTTCTACAGGGGCAGCCCTCTGTTTCAGCAGTCCCACTTCTAAGAATTCAACCGAAAGAGAACCGTGCCCGACTGTGAAAAAACAAACCCAAGAGGTCTGTCCTGGATTGTTTCAGAGGGCAAATGATGATGAAAGCCGGACTGTCCACTGCTGGGGGACAGAGCAGGAAAAAGGGCCCAGTCATGAGGAAGCACCCTGTTAACTCTTTACAATCCTATCATGGCAGACACGGTGTAAGCTAACCTGGGCACTGAGCCCCTTGGTTCCCCAAGGCTGGCAGAATGCCTCAGGTACTTGGCCTTCACATTCTCTCTGAGCCTATGGGCCAGAGTGGTGACAAGAATCCCAAGGGAGAACTGTAAAAAGTGTGGTGGAGGCACCACCATTCTCCCCTTTCTGGGGGTTTCCAAGGTAGGCGGGGGCGGCAGTTCTCCAATGAAGGATTCAGAGCCGGCCACCTGCCTGTGACCTGGCCTTCCAGCCCTGGCTTTGACCCACTCTCCTACAAGACCTGTAATGAGGTTCTCAACCTTCTAGGCCGGGCTTTGGGTGGGTCAAATGATTACTGTCCTATAGCTTGCCACTGTCTGTTCACAGAGCTCCATTAAGCCACAGAATCTGTTATAAGCACAGCAAGAATAAAAGGGGCAGCCGCCCATCCTGAGCACTTCACGTGGGTTTATCACACTGTGAACCCCCCAAAGACACGGGGTGAGTGGGCTTCACGGCTGTCACCGTCATCACCGTCGGTCCGACATCACAGAAAGGGAAACCAGCCTGAGAGGGGAGACCCGCCCAGCACGGGCCTGACCAACAAAGCTGCAGCCTGGGAGTTATAAAAAGTCACCGTCCGTACTTGGAATGAGAACAAGGCACCACGTGAAGTCCAGCTGCTTTCCTGCAGCCTGGCACAGCCTTCTTGATGGCACGGCCACCTGATGGGCCAGCCCTGGGGGGAGGTGAGTTTGAGGCGGAGGTACAAAGGGCCCAGGGGGGAAGGGTCTCGTCAGGGAGCAATGGTCCGGTCAAGAACCCCAGGCAGCTGCCTCCTCCTGCCACAGGCCCCTCACTGCCCACCCCCAGCCCAGGGCATCTGTCCTCCCAAGATGACTCCGCCAGCATCCTCACAGCCCCAGCGCCCCTCTCCAGCCCTGCCTCCTGCCTCTGTCCCAGCCGTCACGTCTCACCCAACCATGAGCCTCACTCTGGGCTCCAGGCGTCGGGACCACCTTCCCTCCGTCCCACGCAGGCTCTTTCCACCTGTTCCCCTTCCAGGTAGTGGGCCGCACTGCATTGCACCTGGGTCACTCCTTAGCTTCCCTCAGGCCCTGCTCAGCCCATGCTCCCTCTGAGAAGCCCTCCTTGGCCACTGGCCACATCCATCATGGGGCTTCTCCTTATACCACGTGCGGAGACCTCCACTCCAAGAATGAAATGAGCTGTTGAAAACCCATCGCCCCAGCCGAAGGCTCTGTGGCCTCGGACCCATTGCAGAGCCTGGCCCTCTGTAAGGCAGAGCAGAGATGTGACGGGGCTGGGCCAGCATGCAGCCTACAGCTCCCACACCTTGGCAGTCCGAGATGTGGGCGCCCAATTCATACATCTGTACCGGGGCAGAGAGAGGCACCACTTAGACAGGGGACAGGGTGGGCCTTCCCTGGCAGTACAGTGGTTAAGACTCTGTGCTTCCACTGCAGGAGGTATGGGTTTGATCCCTGGTGGAACTAAGACCCTAAATAAAAAAGAAAGGGCACAGGGAATGTTATGGATCCTGACCTGGCGATGATCACCTGGGTATGCAATTATACATATATAATTTTTATACAAATAAAAATTCACCGTCAGTATACTTTCATGTTGGGGCTTCCCAGGTGGCACAGTGGCAAAGAATCTGCCTGCCAATGCAGGAGATGCAAGAAACGTGACTTCAATCCCGGGGTCAGGAAGATCCCCGGAAGCAGGAAATGGCAACCCACTCTGGTATTTTTGCCTGGAAAACCTCATGGACAGAGGAGGCTGGTAGGCTACAGTCCATGTGGTCACAAAAGCACAGCACAGCAGGAAATACTTCACGTTTATCTTTATAAATACTTTATCTTTTAATTAAAAAGATTTATTTTCTTTTTTTTAGGAAGAGAAAGTCAAGTTTCTCTTCCTAAAACTCTCATCTCCCACATCTTGGTGCCAAATAAACAAATGACTCAGAAATGTTCCCCTCTTCTCTTGAAACAGCTAACCATTCGCTGCCTCAGAGACGACTTTGGCGGCCTGGGCCCTCCTGGGGCTGAGGGTGGGCCACAGGACACGGCAGAGGCTGCTCAGGCTGCCAAGAGAGCCCCAGTAGGGAGCCCCAAGTCTGACACCAAGCGAAGCCCAGGCTTTCGCCCCCAGCTCTGCCGGGACTGCTGTGTGACCCAGGCCAGCTGACGTGGGCCCTGGCCTCTGCGGGGCCTCTGATGTTCAGCTCCTGCCTCCCCACCTCTGCAGTGAGACCTCGCACCGGGCATCCCAGGCATCTGCCCTCCGTTCACAGTCCCTGACTCCCACAGTGACCTCCCTGCTTTCTCAAATCCCTGTGGTGGTGGGCTCAGCAACAGCAGGGTAAGACGGGAAACCTTACCACCCAGGGGCAGCTCCGGGGTTGCCTGCCATCTCCTCCTTCCCTCGCAAGCGTGTGCTGCTGGTGTGCTCCCACAGATACACTTTGGAGGCAGGTGCAATACTGTGGTCGCTGCCAGGGACTCAGTTCCCACAGGGACCCTCCCTGACACTCTGGGGATCAGGGACGAAGCCTCTGGAGCTGGCCCCTGAGAAACAAAGGAGCCCCTCCAGACATGAACGCCCCTGCACTCGGGGCTGCCCTACGCCTGGGTGAGTGGGTTCCTGCAGCAGAGAAGGCCCAAGTGAAAGTGAGGATATGGAGGGACCCACTGCGGTGGGTCTGGGTAAGTCTGAGCCAAAACCAGAGGTGGGCCGCAGGGACAGAAGGCCCTGGCATTGCGCCGCTCACACGGTAAAAGCACATCAGGAGGAGAGACTGTTCTTCCCTCTCGGGGGCACTGAAGTCCCCCTTAGGGCCAGGCTCAGTGGCAGAGCGACCGTGGTCTACCAAGATTTCTATTGCAGAGCCTGTCCAGAGCCATAACCATGTTTCTTTGTTCACAATCAGCGGGAGATGGAGCTCATAGCTCCCAGAGCCAGGCACAGAGTAGACACTCAATTCAGTTCAGTTAAATCCAGTTGCTCAGTCGTGTCCGACTCTCTGCGACCCCATGAATCGCAGCACATCAGGCCTCCCTGTCCATCACCAACTCCCAGAGTTCACTCACTCATGTCCATCGAGTCGGTGATGCCATCCAGCCATCTCATCCTCTGTCGTCCCCTTCTCCTCCTGCCCTCAATCCCTCCCAGCATCAGGGCCTTTTCCAGTGAGTCAACTCTTTGCATGAGGTGGCCAGAGTATTGGAGTTTCAGCTTTAGCATCAGTCCTTCCAATGAACACCCAGGACTGATCTCCTTTAGAATGGACTGGTTGGATCTCCTTGCAGTCCAAGGGACTCTCAAGAGTCTTCTCCAACACCACAGTTCAAAAGCATCAATT
>SJYX01011327.1:261313-321246 GCA_006410675.1 Oreotragus oreotragus | reverse complement strand
CAATAACCTCAGATATGCAGATGACACCACCCTTATGGCAGAACGTGAAGAGGAACTAAAAAGCCTCTTGATGAAAGTGAAAGAGGAGAGGGAAAAAGTTGGCTTAAAGCTCAACATTCAGAAAACTAAGATACTCAGTAAATGCCTGTTTGTGTGTGTGCGTGTGTGTGTGTGTGTGTTCAGTTACTCAGCTGTGTCTGACTGACTGCAGCCCCATGGACTGTAGCCTGACCAGCCCCTCTGTCCATGGGATTTCCCAGGCACGAATACTGGAGTGTGTTGCCATTTCCTTCTCCAGAGGATCTTCCCGACCCAGGGATGGAACCCATGTCTTTTGCATTGCAGGCGGTTGCTCTACCACTGTGCCACTGGGGAAGTCCACGTGTTATTGACTAGTGTGTAAAAAAAACACAGTGTTCACTTCACAAGAGGAGGCAGACATGGAAACTGAGGCACAGAGGGGCAGAGACAGCTCTTGTAAGGGGTGGGGTCGGCACTAAGGAATCTGCCCACCTTGGCCTATCCGTGGGTCAGTCCCCACCAAGTCCCGCTGGCATCCTAGCAGCATCCCTACCACCAGGATGCAACTGAAAAATCAAATGACTTTTCCCTCAAGTGGAGACAGGGGTGACACAATGAAATCCTCACCAAAAACTCCCAGGCGTGAGTCTGCTCACACTTCTAAATCCACCCACCGATTCAGAGGAAATTCGAACATCAGAGGAAGGTGTGCAAGGACATGAGGGATCCCAAGCACGGAATACTGGACAAGGGACATCTCTTCCACAAGTTCAAGTGAAAAGCAAACAAAGTAGAGAGGGACTGAAGGAAACCCAAACGTCGGAAGAGAACGACCTATGGCTCTCATTCGGGTCCTGGGAATTTGAACGCTGACAGGATACTGGAGGGTATTTAGAGGTCACTGTTTGTCAGATGTGACACTGGTCTTGTGGTTATGTTGCTTACAATGACTCTTTCAGAAATACCTACTGAAATACCAACAGAAAAAAATAAATGGTATCTGGGATTTTGTGTATAACCCAGGGATTTGGGGGGCAAACAAAACAGGATCACCCATGAGGGGATGGCATGTGGGGTTCAGTACTCTCTTCTGGCTAATTCTGTACGTGTTCCAAATTTTCCATAAGAAAAAGGGCTTTTGGTTTTGCTGTCTGTTTTAAGTCTCAAACCTCCCTGCTAACGAAATAAAAGAAAGAAGCCAGAGTGGGAGAAGCGCTGAGGCCGGGAGCCTGGTCTTGGCTCAGGGACTCCACCCTCTTCCACAGAAGTCGGGGCATTCCGCAAAGGTTTGCTGTCTGCTTCCTCCTTCAGACACATTCAATCAGTTTTAAAAATCTCAACTAAGAAACACCCACCTCACACCCAGATGTAAAGGATCCAGGCTCGAGGTCCGGGGTGGGGGTGGGCAGGGCCAGTGCGCATGTTATTTTTGATTGTCTGTGAAAGATAAGCATCGAATCAAAAGGCAGTTTTACAAATGTTCCCAGCAATCTGACACAGTTACTTGATGTCTCCTGTGTTCCCTAATAAGATAATGGGCTTAAATGCGAGGTATTTTTGTTTTTATCATAACAACTTTAATTACATTTTTAAAACTCATTTCATGCAAGATTAAAATTTAAAAACCAAACAAGTGTGGTCCTTCAGAGGGAGGTGAAGACACACTACTACGGACTGGACATCAACCCCCTGGGGGCCCAGGCCCGTCTGCTGAGGTGGCCTGCCCAAGGCCCTAGGACAAAGTGTCCCTTCCCACTGCTGGCAGTGCCAGTTCTGGATCTGCTGCAAACACAGGGCTGGGCAGAGGGCAGACAGCAGCAGCTGCCAGGCCTGCTTGATCCTCAACCCACTTTCACTCAGGCACTACCACAGGCTTGGAGCCACTCTCCATGCATGACCACAAGGCCCAGGAGGTGTGGAGCACGCCCCTCTCAAGGTGCCATCCCAGCCACAGCACGGCAGGGGTGCCAACTCACACCCCGGAGCAGCCTCAGGGGTAGGTAGCCAGCCACTTTCTTCTGTAAACCAACGGTGAGAGATGAGTCAGCCGATTTTCCCACACATGTCCATTGCCGTGCCCCTTTCAAGCTGCTGGAGGGGCTTAGCTGCAGAGAGCCCTAAAGAATGCCAGGCGAGCTGCTTCAGAAACGTCCACTGTTTTCCTTGTGTCAACTACAAACAGTTCTATTGCTGAATGGAAGTACAGAAATCAATCAGGCAGCAGGGCTGCTGGATGACATCAACCTGCACCCACGGGTCCTGGTTTCAAGAGTTTCACAGGTTTCATGGGGTTTCCTGGTTTCACAGAAAACAGCACTGCTGTTCTATGACATGCAAATAAGAAATGGAATATTTCCTGCCATATCAGTAAATGAAGGATGTCACAGTCATCAGCAATTGCAGCCACCACCGATGGTGGGCTGCTGAGCCTGGAGGGAGCTCAGGAAGGAAGGAATACCTGCCGTATAGCAGCTATCACACTGCAGCCACTCTGGACAGTGAGCCCTGAAGAAACTCAGGATACTGGCCCCTGAGCGCTGAGGGGCATAGCAAAGGAATGATTTCAGCTAAGGCAGGCTCATGTATCTTCCCATGCATAGAAAAGTGCTAAACCTCTTAGCTTGAGATTTCTGGTTTTCTTTAACTCACAATAATCTTTTGATGTTCAGACTACCTGCCCTTTGTTGCAAAACTCGTATATAACCTGGCTCCTCCCCCCACCTCCTCAGAGCAGCTCTCTCAGGTTTACTTGAGATGCTGCCTTCTTGACACGAAGTCCTAAAAATTCCCGCCAAATCAAACAGAACTCTCAACTTTAAGCTTGTGAATATTTTTTATTTACAGTTATGGAGACTGATGAAGGGACCAGAGCAGATTCCTCTCCTTCACCTGAACTCTACAAGGATCTGGAGTCTTGGTACCAGCAGAGGCAACTTGTGCCCATCCACCTCTTTGAGGAGTCCAGACAAATCTGGGCGAGACTCTCCTTAGTTCTAGGATCTCCCATTACTGGTTGATGATCATTGAGTTTCATATATTGGGGGAATAAGTTATCTCTGAAACTTAGTTTCCAGGAGTGGTACCTGGGTTATCCTCAGTTGAAGTACTGGGAAGATTTTGCTTAGTGTAAAAGGCACTGGCAGACTCAGTTTAGATAGTGAGTGGTTATTCTCAGCATAAAGGCTGGGAAGACTGCTCAGGTAAACGGTGCATAAGGTTTAACTCCCACCTGAGTCATCAGGGGGAAGACCGGCTTGTTGGTTTTCCTTGAATCAGCGACCTTAATAGAGACTGTGTCGAAATGTAAAAAAAAAAAAAACCCACTAAAATGTATGAGTGCTTCAGAGCTCCAAGGAAGGGACTCTCCTCCTGGCTGGCAACAGCTTTCTGAGGTGACTGAGAAACCTGCAGGAGTGGTAGTGGCCAGGCCCCATTCTGTGCCGCTGTCCCTACAGGGAGACCCACTCGTTTCACTAAGAACCTGCACAACCAGGGACTCGAAGAAAACCTGATCATGCTGAGATCTGAACACCATGGCAGTCTTACGTGCCACTAGGAGAAGCCAAGACACCTAAGAGGAGCCGAAACAAAATCTGCTGCCAAACCTAGAGGAGTTAAGCTCTCAAGCAGCACACTGACGCATCACACGGAATCATCACTAGTAATTTTATTTCAGCAAACCAACTTCTGAATGGGAAATAAAGGTTACAAAATAAGAGAAAAAGGAGGACTTCCCTGGTGGCTCAGAATCCACCTGCCAATGCAGGAGACACGGCTTTGATCCCTGATCTGGGAAGATCGGTCAGGCTGCGGAGCCGCAAGCCCACGCACCACCACTGCTGAGCCTGTGTCCTAGAGCTTGGGAGCCACCACTGCTGAGCCTGTGTCCTAGAGCTTGGGAGCCACCACTGCTGAGCCTGTGTCCTAGAGCTTGGGAGCCACCACTGCTGAGCCTGTGTCCTAGAGCTTGTGCTCTGCAAAGACAGAAGCCACCACAACGAGAAGCCTGCACTCTGCATGGAGAGAGTGGCCCCTGTTACCACAGCTCAAGAGAGCCCGCACCGCGACGAAGCCCCGGCACAGGAACAAATAAATAAAAGGGACACAGACTGCCAACCGCCAGCTAATACCCCAGTCAGGTGAATGTGCATACAAAACCTACAAGTACCTACTTAACTGGGAACTAAAAGAAATCTTGCCCTAAAAATGAGGGGCCTCTCTTACTGCACGTGCAGTTAAATTCAGGTTAAAAAGCTGGCTTGACAAAAATACCTCTTCAGAAGGGAAAGCTTCCATTTCTCTTCCTGAGTCTCTGAGATGTAAGACTTCTACATGATCTCCCTGGGAGAGAGAGAGAGAGAGAGTGTGTGTGCATGTGTGCGCACGTGTGTGTGTGCGCGCGCACGTGCATTTCTCTTCCTGAGTCTCTGAGATGTAAAACTTCTACATGATCTCCCTAGGACATTCTGTGTGTGTATGTGTGTGTGTGTGTGTGCACGTGCACTTCTCTTCCTGAGTCCCTGAGATGTAAAACTTCTACATGATCTCCCTAGGACATTCTGTGTGTGTGTGCACGTGTGCGTGTGTGTGTGCGCATGCGTGCGTGCATGCGTGCATATACTGGTTTTGAAAACTTGACCTCTGCCATGCTATTTTTGAGCGCACACTCTCTGGATGTTGCTTAGGTTATATCCTCCAGCACTCTCTTATGAGGAAGCCTCTTGCACTTCAGCGGTTTGAATCACTATTAATATATGTTTTATTAATGGTCAAATGATGGATTCCTTTAAAACTGGAGAAACAAACTTCTGAGGGTATAGCACTCTCATTATAAAGCTGTTTTATTGGTACCTATAAAAACAAAATCAAACTTAAGGTGGAAAAAATATATCTAATAATTAACCTAAGAACTTCTGTAGTTTAAAACAAGTAAGAAAAACTGGTTTGGGAAGCTTCATTTGTGGTCTTTGCTTCCCCTCAATGGGTCTTACAGATGATAACAAAAGGACTACAATAATTAGGGTTTATAGAGAAAATCCTATAAGGAATCTAGATACTATTTCCAAAAAGGTAAAAATTTTAAAGGAATTATCTCAAATGAATAAAGAAATCTTTAGATGGCTATTTAGAGTATGATAAATAAACTGGACATTTATGTGGTTAAAACACAAGGTTTTATATTATACTGCCTAAAGTTAAATGGGTCAAAGGGCACCCCTACTAGTTCCCAACAGTAAAAGCCAAACAAGTCTGATCTATTCACCCCCAGTGTTAAAATAAATATTTAAGGACCTAGAAAAATTTACACTGAGTACCAGACCAGCAATTATTTGGGGCAACAGATGGGCCAAAGGGCCTGAGTTCCACCACTCAACCTCTCTCTGGGGATCCCAGAGCCTTTTATATAAAAACAGGTAAATGATCAACACTGAATAAAAAGACAAAAACTAAAAGTCCTCCTATGAGATGAACGCTTGTTAACTGGACACTAACAAAAAGTAAAGGTATAAAAGTTGACAAACTTGAGATGAAAGTGTATCAAAGTGGTATATTTAAATGGGCTTTATATAAGATGATTATCATCCTTTTGTTTAATTATGTTGTAGGACAGGCATGCTTCACTGGGAAATACTATATGGTATTTTAAGACAAGGTATATAAATCTGCCCCTCAGGAAATATTAAACATTCTAAAGAAAACCAATTTCCATTGCAGCCATGAAATTAAAGGACACTTACTCCTTGGAAGGAAAGTTATGACCAACCTAGATAGCATATAAAGGGCCTGAGGGCAGGGGGACAGGTGTTAGATGTGTATAAGAGACAGGAAGGGGGGAGGGGGGTTCATGTTTGGGAGTTCGTGTGCACCCGTGGCGGATTCATGTCAATGTATGCCAAAACCAGTAGAGTACTGTAAAGTAAAATAAAATTAAATTAAAAAAAAAAAAGAAAAGAAATTTACTGGCAAACTGTGATGTAATTCATTATTTACGCTGGTCTGGAAGAAGCACAAGCTGGAATCAAGACTGCCGGGAGAAGTATCAATAACCTCAGATATGCCAATGACACCACCCTTATGGCACAAAGTGAAGAGGAACTAAAACGCCTCTTGATGAAAGTGAAACAGGAGAGTGAAAAAGTTGGCTTAAAGCTCAACATTCAGAAAACAAAGATCATGGCATCTGGTCCCATCACTTCATGGGAAATACTGGAAACAGTGTCAGAATTTATTTTGGGGGGCTCCAAAATCACTGCAGATGGTGATCGCAGCTATGAAATTAAAAGACGCTTACTCTTTGGAAGGAGAGTTATAACCAACCTAGATAGCATATTGAAAAGCAGAGATATTACTTCACCAACAAAGGTCCATCTGGTCAAGGCTATGGTTTTTCCAGTAGTCATGTATGGATGTGAGAATTGGACTGTGAAGAAAGCTGAGCACTGAAGAATTGATGCTATAAAAGTTATCTCATAAAATAAAAATAAATAAATAAATAAATAGAAATTTAAAAATAAATAACTAATAAAATAAAATAACAAAGTAAAAAGAAACTTTGACCTAAGCCTCAAATCTTATACAAAATTAATTCAAAATAGATCACAGATTTAGATATAAAATGTAAAACTATAAAACCTTCAGAAGAAAATCAGAGAAAGTCTTTGAGATCCAAGATTGGATAAAGGATTCTTAGATATAATGCTAAAAACATTATTCATAGAAGAAAAATTGATGACTTGGATTTTATCTGAATTACAAACCTTTGCTGTGCATAGGAGAATGAAATCACAGGTTCCAGGTTTGGAGAAAATGCTTGCACACATCTGATAATAACCTGTGAGTAAAATAGACTAGGAAATTGCAAACTCAGCAATAAAAGAAGTTAGAAACTTCATAACAGATATGACACGACTTAGCCACTGAGGAACAGCAACAGATATGAATGACCTTATCACTGATGGGGAATTACAGTTGGGACTGTGTGCATGGCAAGATGTGCAACCTCAGTAGCTCTTAAGGAAATGCAAATGAGAACTACAATGCCAGCACCGCATAGCCACCGGACTGGCTAAAATCCCAAAAGCTGGTGAGGAAGCAGAGACACCAGGCCGCTCAGAGTTTGCTCCTGGGATTGGAAAATGGCACGGACACTCTGAGACACAATTTGGCAGGTTTTTTTAAGTACATCTATTCTTATCAAAGTATCTGGCAAGCACATCTTAGGATATCTGTTCTATAGAAACGAAAAGTAGATTCCCAGGGAAATGTGTACATGAATGTTCGCAGCAGCTTTATTTATAACAGCCAAACCCCGGGAGACACCTCATTGCTTTTCCAATGGAAGAAGGTTAAACCATGGGATGTCCATACTGTGGAATCATCCTCCGAAATAAAGGCACAGTTACTGACACGCGTAAAAACCTAGATGAATATCCAAGGAATTATGCTGAGGGACAAAGTTAATGTCAAAAGATTACACACTGCATGATTCTACCTATATAACCCTGCTGAAATGACAAAGAATACAGCGGGAACACAAGGGATTTTCCCAGACAGCAAGGTGGAACTATAAAGGGGCAGCATGGAGCAGTTCTGTATACTAGTGTGGAAGTCTATATACAGAGGGTCAGGTTACTTAAACTGCACCCACCCCACCCTCACAGAAGCACACGTACACACACGGAAACACAGGCATCCCATACACGTTCACTCACCCAAGAATGTATGTAATACTGGTCCGGAGTCTAGGCAACTGTGTTATATTAATGTCAATGTCCTGGTTACAATGCTACACTACATTTACAAAATGTCACCATTGGTGAAAACTGGGTAAAGTTTCAAGGAAATCTATGTACTATCCTGAAGCTTCCTGTGAGCCTATACTTTATTCTGAAATAGAGCGCAAAGGGCATCAAGAAACAACTTTAAAATGTTTACTATATTAGAATAAAAAATTATTCACTTTAGATTCTTCTTCTTGAATCCATTGAGTTTGCCGACTAAAAAATACAGTCACAACCTGAGTGTAGAGAGTTGTATCATTTGGTGGGAATGTTTAGGACTCCAGCCTGGGAGACAGCATCTCAGTAGACCTGAGAAAGCTTACTCTCAAGGAGGCAGGAGGGGAAGTCAGGTTCTGTATGTTTGCAAGAAAGGGAGCAGACTGTCTGAACATCAAAGATCAGGTACCAAGGTAAGGAATTTAGCATTCTATGCGTGGGAAGCCGCAAGCTGGGCTCTCTGAATTCTCTCCTTTCATGTGCACCTCAGCCAGGCCAGTCGGCTTCTTTGCTCACCCTGCTTCTTGCATTCCCCCAGCTCCTCAACGGTCAGTATGGTGGGTGGCAGAATGCCCTGGATCTCAGATTTGGGAGCCTTCATTCACATCTGGAGGCCAGAAATCATTGATGGCTGTGACATTTCTTGTTTATTAATATGACAGGAGATAAAGTTCATTTCACAAATTCATAACCAGGAAAGCAAAAAGCAAAGTGAGAACTCAGTCTTCTCCTAAAGAGGGAGATCCTCAAATCCTGTAACAAAAGTGCAAACAGGCTGTGAAGGGTGGAGGAATTGGTCCAGCAGGAGGAGGGCCTTGGGCAGGTGGCCTCCCCACATCTTCCAGCAGAAAGTCTCTGAAGTAGGAGCTGTGTTCCGAGAGGCAGATCAGTGTCTGCTGGCTTGGAATGACTGAGAATGTAGGAACCTCCCTGTCTCCTACCATTGTGAAGAGGCAGAGCCAGGGGCTGCACCAGGACGGACTGACTTATTTCGCAAACCATGCAGTGGGAGGGGCAGATCCTGAGAGTGGGCAACAGCAGCGGATCTTCATCACTTGAAAGGAAGGAAAGGCCATTGACCCAGGTGAGGCTCAGAACCTTGCAGGAAGCTGAAGAGTCTTCTCTCCAGCATCTACAAAGACCTGCTCTTACTTGAACTTCCAACTTGCCAACATCAAGAGTTCACTTAATCCCAAGATTTTAAAAAAAAAAAAAGGAAAAATGAAACAACTCCTAAACACTGAGCAGAGAAAGAGGACATGTACAGAGAAAGTTCTTGTAATCACAATTAAAAACTTCTAGTTGCCTAGTGTTTGAATGGAATCAGTTATGGATTAATTACACATAAAATTCATCTCAATACTTCCAAAGCGTGCTTCTAAATAAAGCAAAAAGTGTACAGATAATCCAGTAATCTATGTGTTTTCATATTTTAAAGTAAACATTTCCTGGAACTCTTATGCATGCCATGTTCCTTCTTGCAGACACTAAGATTGTGAGAGAAGTTAATGGTAGCTTATGTGATTTATCATCTAAGGATTGTTTGAGAATCTTTAAAAAGGATTTGGATCTGATATTTTCTATTTCTCGTTTTACTGCCTTTACCTCACACCCCCCAAATTTTCCTATGCTTTTATCTTTATGGCTACTTCCAATCAATGAGTGTACATACTTGATTTTTTGGAATGGATTTGCGCTCTGCAAAGTTTACCAGCTGAATCTTGGAATCCACCACTGACCTGTGGTGACCTGTGGGAGGGGCAGATATAGACTTTATGTTATCTATTTGCCCACAGGGGGCAAGTAAGAGTCTCAGACCATTTGAGTGAAGATACAACTAAGTATAATACAACTGAGTGACTATTCAACTAAAGAATGGCGAGCATAAGCTAGACCTCAAGCCCTTGACCCCAAGACTAACACTAACCCGATGTGTTGGTGTTGATAATATCCTACTTTTGCTGAATTATGTCAATGTCATTGAAAATCATATGGTTGACTTTGTAATAATTACCATCATCATCATTACTATCATCATTACCATCATCACCATCACCACCATCATTATCATCACTATCATCATTACCATCACCATCATCATTAACATCATCACGATTGTTATTACCATCACCATCTTCATCATCATCATTACCATCGTCACTATCATCACTACCATCAGCATCTTCACCACCGTCATCAGCATCTTCACCACCATCATCACCATCATCACCATCACCCCCACTGTCAAAATCATCATTGTTCCCCTCCTCGTCACTTCAACACCATCATCACTGCCACCATCACCACCACCATCATCACGTCAATCCTCTCCAAGTTATATCTTCCAAAGTCATATCTTCCAATGTCTTTTCTTCATTAAAAAAATCCCACTTCAATATCTTCAGTGATTCTTGTCAAAAAATGCATTATTTATCCCCAAATTTCTCTATAAAAATATTCCCTCTGAAAAATAAAAGGAGTGGAAAGGAAAAAATATCAACTGAGACATGAGTTAAATTTCATATAGGTCATATATCCTGTTTTCATAGATATACCTGGAAGGAAGATGCTTCAGCAAATTTAGGCAAACCTAAAAATCGAGACCGGAGAAGGCAATGGCACCCCACTCCAGTACTCTTGCCTGGCAAATCCCAGGGATGGGGGAGCCTCGTGGGCTGCCGTCTATGGGGTCGCACAGAGTTGGACACGACTGAAGCGACTTAGCAGCAGCAGCAGCAGCAAAAATGGAGACATGNCCCAGGGATGGGGGAGCCTCGTGGGCTGCCGTCTATGGGGTCGCACAGAGTTGGACACGACTGAAGCGACTTAGCAGCAGCAGCAGCAGCAAAAATGGAGACATGCTGAGATAGATAAAATGTTATCTGGTTATTTACTGTTTTGACACAAAGTTGAGCAGGGTGGAGAATCCCTGACCCTTGACATTTAAATATTATGTATTAAATATCATCGGTATCCTGTTCTTTCCTGGTTAATGAGGTCAGTAGATTTCCGGTTATAATTTTCACAGTAATACTGACTATGAAAACATGCAGAACAGACTTTTTGAGGGAAAAAAACAAACAAACTCCTCTTCCTATGAGGAGTTTCTTCACCACAGTTGTTTTGTAACAAAATGGGAATCTTTAAATATGAGCCACTTGGGCCTCCCAGGGGGCGCACTGGTAAAGAATCCACCTGCCATGCAGAAAACACAGGTTCAATCCCTGGGTCAGGAAGATCCATGGAGAAGGAAATGGCAACCCATGCCAGTATTCTCGTCTGGGAAATCCCACAAATGGAGGAGCCGGGCGGCTACAGTCCATGGGGCAGTAACAGAGTCAAATATGAATTCCTGATGAAACAACAGTAGAGCGCTCACTGCAGTTGACCTCAAAACAACAGTTGGCTCAAATACTGTTCTGTTGCAAAGTCTTTGTGGAGATAACCACCATGAGAATAAGATGGAAAACTTTGCAGACCCCGATGAAAGTGGGTGGAAAACAACAAGACTGTTGATCTGTTATTTCATCCTTTAATGTCATACAATTACTTCAACTTTTACAAGGATGGCAAGTATTCACCTGATAGATATATGATGTGATCCACTCTATAATTAACCTTCTGGAAGATTCTTTATTTTCAATGATGTTCAAAATGAACCCCAAGAAAATCAAACATCATACAATGATGGATGGGAAATTGTAAGCAGTTAAAACAGCTACATGGAATTTCAGGTGTATAGGCTGTGAGATAATTCCATATTCCCTTTAATAAATTCACACAGTTTAGAATTTTTATTTTATCTCGAGGTTTTACATTTTAATCTGTCATCTCAAACCAGAGATGAAATCTCCCCAATATTAACCTGGGAATAAAAATGGAGAGAATCCCAGGGACGGCGGAGCCTGGTGGGCTGCCATCTATGGGGTCACACAGAGTCAGACACGACTGAAGTGACTTAGCAGCAGCAGCAGCAGCAATGACAGCTTGTGTGGAGAGACACATTTTCCCTACGATCTGTNGGCTGCCATCTATGGGGTCACACAGAGTCAGACACGACTGAAGTGACTTAGCAGCAGCAGCAGCAGCAATGACAGCTTGTGTGGAGAGACACATTTTCCCTACGATCTGTTTGGAACGATGAGCCGGCTTTCACAGCGGGAAAGAAGGTGCAGGTGCGCCCCTTTTTGGAAAGAATGTATGCTCCTGTGTTCAATAACAACAGGTTTTTATCCTTTTCAAATGAGGAACAAGTCACAGCAAAGGAAGAAAGAAAGACAAAGCTAGGGTCCCAGTGGTGGCTTCGTGGAAAGGGTGATAAACTCAAAGGTGCGTCAGGGCTGCGCGTTTATCAGGCACTATGTCACTTAAATCAAAGTTACGGCTAATTCACTAGATGTCCTCTGAGCGCCCTGGTAGACTGCCATAGTAAACCCACACAAGACTTCTGCCATAACGCCATTAAAAAGATGCATGGGCCCCTGAGTTCTCTGCTAACTTTCCATGTCGAAGCTGGGTGACTTACAACGTTCATTCGTGTGGGTAGCAGGGGTGTTTGTCAGCTGTTATGACTGGACTTCCAGAGGCACTCAATTTACAGTATCTAGTGTGGAGTGGAAATGAATGAACATCTGTACCTTTGCTCAGATACTATGTCAGGCGATACGAAATTAGCTGTCATAACAAGTCCATAAAGCCTTAACACACTATTTGTCTTGCTCAGTTTATAAAGTACATAAACTCTGGCGAGCTGATCTAAGCTGGCTCTCTTTGGAGGACAGCCTGATTGAGTGGTAGTGAGAGTCTCGTATGGATTTGACCCTGCTGACAAGTTTTTCTTCACTGGTATATTCTCTCGTGTTATTTGCATGCAGAGCTGTAGGCAACAGTTCCGTCATTTTAGTCTTCCTCCTGGTTCGTTTATTTTTTCTTAAGGTTTTATTTTTTAAAAAGGTTGAGAAATACTTACCCTTCCCACTTCTACCCTCCCTCCCGTCTCTTCTGCTTCTCTCCCTCCTCATCTTCCTTTCCCAACACCTAACCTGGCAATAAAAACTTGCAGTTTGCATTCAGGGATGTTGTGCCTGGAAAATGTGAGAAGAAGTAAAGCGAAAGTGAGCGCTCAGTCGCTCAGTCGAGTCTCACCCTTTGCGACCCCACGGGCTGTAGCCCACCAGGCTCCTCTGTCCATGGGATCCTCCAGGCAGAAAGACTGGAGTGAGTCGCTGTGCCCTTCTCCAGGGGGATCTTCCCAACCCAGGGATCGCACGTGGGCCTCACACGTTGCAGGCAGATTCTTTACCATCTGAGCCACCAGGGAAGCCCCAAAGTAGCTGGTAAAGAAAGAGATGTTGGCAGATGAAGATTTTAAAAGGCCACCTTTTTGATGGAACTATTGTAATTTGCAAAACACTTGAGAACTTAGCCAGCTTTCTTCAAGGGAAGGACTCTATGATGTCCACGCTTTACGTAATATTAGAAAACCTTCTTCCTATACACAGTTTCATATAGCTTTTACATGTTATTTTCTTTCATCATTTTTCCTTTGAAATTATAATGTGAAGATTTTTATTATACTCTTTTAAATTCATGGATCCAATACAAGAGTTGTCGCCTAGTCTAACTGTCAACTACAGAAAATGAAAACTCTCCCTTACTGGAAATTATGCTTCTATAAACATCATGGTGCTTACCACTACGATTAGCTGCTGTATTTCTGATTAATACTTATGTGAGCAATAAACTAATGAAAGTAAGCTTATAGCTTCAAAGATCCTGAACTTTTGATACACACTAACTGATTTCTACCTGCCTATTGTTACCTTCCCCCGGAGAAGGTGATGGCACCCTACCCCAGTACTCTTGCCTAGAAAATCCCATGGAAAGAGGAGCCTGGTAGGTTGCAGCCCATGGGGTCACCGGGAGTCAGACACGACTGAGCGACTTCCCTTTCACTTTTCACTTTCATGTATTGGAGAAGGAAATGGCAACCCACTCCAGTGTTCTTGCCTGGAGAATCCCAGGGACGGGGGAGCCTGGTGGGCTTCTGTCTATGGGGTCGCACAGAGTTGGACACGACTGAAGTGACTTAGCAGCATTGTTATCTTCCCCAGCTGGGGTTCTTTTTTAAAACTTTTCCTAACTTTGGTAGGAATTCAGAGTTTTTCACTTTGGAGAACAGGCTTTACTTACCCACACATTTTCCAGGTAAAATATCCCTGAAATTATTTTCTAGGTAAAATAATTTGAACTGCAGGTTACTATTACCAGTTATGGCATCGGAAAAAAGAAGAAGAGGAGGAGGAGGAAGGGTATTTCTAAACCGTTAAAGAATCAATTCACCAGGGACTCAGTGGACATGAGGTTGAGCAAACTCTCGGAGACAGCGAAAGACGGAGAAGCCTGGCGTGCTGCAGGACTTTGGGCTGCGAAGAGCTGGGACATTACTTGGTGACTGACGACAAAGACCACAGACAGACATTTCATCATTGATTCGGTTTCACTTGGATTTGATATAAGAACCTAACGCAGCGAGGGCCCGCCAACATTTTTAGAATTTGCTTTTAAAATAAAACATTTAATCAAAACATGAAAAAATAGACACATCTCATCTCCACCACCCACACATGCTGAATTGCAGATTTCCTCAGAAGCCCTTCAACACAGCTCACTTGAGGATCATAGAACATATCACTGCCAACTACCTTCTAGATTGTCAGTTCAGTTCAGTTGCTCACTTGTGTCTGACTCTTTGCAACCCCGTGGACTGCAGCATGCCAGGATTCCCTGTCCGTCACCAAACCCCAGGGCTTGCTCAAATTCATTTCCACATAGCTGGTGATGCCATCCAACCATCTCATCCTCTGACGTCCTCTTCTCCTCCCGCCTTCAATCTCTCCCAGCATCAGGGTCTTTACCAATGAGTCAGTTTTTTGCATCAGGTGGCCAAAGTATTGGAGTTTCAGCTTCAGCAACAGTCCTTCTAATGAATATTTAGGACTAATTTCCTTTAGGATTGACTGGTTAGATTTCCTTGCAGTCCAAGGGACTCTCAAGAGTCTTCTCCAACACCGCAGTTCAAAAGTATCAATTCTTCAGCTCTCAGATTTCTTTTTAATCCAACTCTCACATCCATATATGACTACTGGAAATGCAATAGCTTTGACTAGACAGACATCTGTTAGCAAAGTAATAATTCTGGTTTTTAATATGCTGTTTAAGTTGGTCATAGTTTTTCTTCCAAGGAGCAAGCATCTTTTAATTTCATGGCTGCAGTCACCATCTGCAGTGATTTTGGAGCCCAAGAAAAGAAAGCCTCTGTTTCCATTGTTTCCCCATCTATCTGCCATGAAGGGATGGGACCAGATATCATGATCTTCGTTTTCTGAATGTTGAATATTAAGCCAGCCTTTTCACTTTCATCAAGAGGCTTTTTGGTTCTTTTTTTCTGCCTTAAGTGTGGTGTCATCTGTGTATCTGAGGTTATAGATATTTCTGCCGGCAATCTTGATTCCAGCTTGTGCTTCATCTAGCCCTGCGTTTCTCATGATGTACTCTGCATATAAGTTAAATAAGCACGGTCACCATATACAGCCTTGATGTACTCCTTTTCCAATTTGGAAGCAGTCAGTTTTTCCATGTCCAGTTCTAACTGTTGCTACTTGACCTGTATACAGGTATCTCAGGAGGCAGGTAAGGTGGTCTGGTATTCCCATCTCTTGAAGAATTTTCCACCATTTGTTGTGATCCATACTGTCAAAGGCTTTGGAATAGTCAATAAAGCTGAAGTAAATGCTTTTTTCTGGAACTCTCTTGCTTTTTCGATGACCCAAGGGATGTTGGCAATTTGATCTCTGATTCCTTTGCCTTTTCTAAATCCAGCTTGAACATCTGGAAGTTCATGCTTCATGTACTGTTAAAGCCTGGCTTTGAAAATTTTGAACATTACTTTGCTAGTGTGTGAGATGAGTGCAATTGCGTGGTAGTTTGAACATTTTTGGCATTGCCTTTCTTTGGGATTGGAATGAAAACTGACCTTTCCCAGTCCTGTGGCCACTGCTGAGTTTTCCAAATTTCCTGGCACATTAAGTGCAGCACTTTCACAGCATCCTCTTTTAGGATTTGAAATAGCTCCACTGGAATTCCATCACCTCCACTAGCTTTGTTCATAATGATGCTTCCTAAGGCCCACTTGACTTCACACTCCAGGATGTCTGGCTCTAGTTGAGTGATCACAGCATCATGGTTATCTGGGTCATTAATATCTTTTTTGTACAGTTCTTCTGTGTATTCCTGCCACCTCTTAATCTCTGCTGCTTCTGTTGGGTCCAGACCATTTCTGTCCTTTATCGAGCCCATCTTTGCATGAAATGTGCCCTTGGCATCTCTAATTTTCTTGAAGAGATCTCTAGTCTTGGTCCTCAGAGAAGACATTTTCTGTATGTCAGTTCCTACAAAACTCAAATTTCTTTCTATTCTCTTGAAGAACAACCTTTAGTTTCCTTAATTTTCTCATTGTTTTTATCAGCTTTGTTGATTTTTTATTCATCTTTGTTTTTTTTAACTTGAATTTATTTTTGATTTAACTTGCTCTTCTTTTTTACTTTCTAAGGTAGATGTATACAATATTGATTTAAAATATTTCTTGTTTTTAACAGAAAATTTTAAAACTGCTATATTCCCCTCAATACTGCTTTAGTTATGTTTTATATATTTTATAGGAATTTTATTTTCTTTTCTCATGTTGTCACTCAAGTAAAAATATTTTCTTGTTTCACTTCTAGTTACCTCTTTAACCCATGGGATATAGAGTAGTGTGACTTATTTAATGTTCAAGAGTTTGGGGTTTTTTCATAAATTATTCTGCAGTTTATTTCAAACTCAATTCAGTTATGATTAGAATTACTTTTATTTCAATGACCTGAAGTTTGTTGAGATTCACTTTATAATTTGGAATATGGTTTGCCTTGGTGAATATTCCATATACACTTTGACAGACTTTGTCTTCTGCCATTGGGGGTAAAGTGGTCTAAGAGTTCTTTAAGTATTAACGAGAGCAAGTTGGTTGACAGTGTTGTATATATCTTCTGGATTCTTTATTTTCTGATGCATTGATTAAGGAGAGCTAATTGAAGTCTGAAATTATCATTGCAGAGATTTCTATTTCTTTCAGTTCTGTTTTATAAATTATTTTAAATAATTTGATTCTTTTTTTTTTTTTTTTTTTTTTTTTGATTTGATTTTTTTTTTTAGACAGAGGGGTCCTTCAGACTCCAGATGAGGTGCTCCTCACCCCCACCAGAGAAGGAAGTGTAGAAAGAAACCCAAGCCAGCTCTGACTGGGTAGGCTTGGGCCCCCAGCTTGGAGGAAGGTATGCATTCATTCATTCAAGCATTTAACAAGCACCTACTAAATACCCAGACAAAAAGGAACGCTGCACAAGGCTCTTTCAGAAATGCAGACACAGCAGAATTCATGGCCAAAGAGAAAGGTCAGAGTATCTGCACTTCCCTCACAGACCTGAGTCACCGCACTGCCATTACACTTGACAGCAAAGGGAACCAAGGCTCTGAGAAGCGCCGAGACTTCCAGAGTCACAGGGGAGGCAGCTGAGACCTGCTGACCCACAGGGGCCCTGCATCCCATTAGCCAAGCTAGGGCACTACTGGGCTTAGGCGTCCCAACAAACAGCGTTCCTTCAGCAGGCCAGCTTGGAGGCTCCATGCTTAAGCAGCAAGGCCCTCTCATGGAGGAACACTGTTCGGAATGGCCTTCCGGGCCAGCGTGGACTCCTTCTACTGGACAGGCACACCTTGCTGGCCCACAGAGCACGCCAGCCATGGCTAAAGGGATCACTCTGTGGTCCTGCCTTCAGATCCAGCCATGGGCAGCAGAGAACCCGAGACAGGGCGGCGTCATCTCTGTGCCCACACAGGCCCAGCCCTGCACCCAGGGCACGGGGAGGTCAGTCGGTCTGCGTCCCAAGTCAACGGCCAGCACCCACTGCTCTGGTTCCCCCCTCCCACTCCTTTGACCTGATGCTCAGCTACCTTGGCACTTGGCTCGCCTTGCCTTTCTCCTCTCCTTTGCCCACCAGCTTCTTTTCCTGGAGAAACTATCTCAACCTTGCCCTTTCTTGGAAGAAAACCAGCCCTCTGCCATCTCTAAAGCCACTTCCTCTCATGCCTTGTCTCAGCACTTCTTGCCAAAGATCTAAGTCAGGGGCCCCCCGCAGGCCAGGCCACTTTTGGCCCCCCTGTCTCACCTGACACCATGGCTGCCCCTCACTCTAGGATCTTACAGAAAGAAGGGAATAGGGAATAACCCTTCCTGGGACCCTATCTACCTCCCCTCTCTGCTGCTGCTGCTAAGTCGCTTCAGTTGTGTCAGACTCTGTGCGACCCCACGGACAGTAGCCCACCAGGCTCCTCTGTCCACGCGATTCTCCACGCAAGAGTACTGGAGTGGGTTGCCATTTCCTTCTCCACCCCCTCTTTACTAACCCCTATAAATGTCTGACTCACACTCTCTCTCTCCAGGACTAACCTTTGCATCCCTGGTCACCCCCAGAGCCCTCACCCTCAAGAGCCCAAGCTCTCGCAACAGGGCCTGCCTTGGGGGGATGGCCATAAAGCCGGTGCAGCCTGGAGCACGGCCCATGCAGACACTTGGCTATTCGTCCAGTGAACAGACTAATTGCAGCCTCTTCTCACTGCCCTCAGTGGGACTGACTTCCCATGGCCTGGCATAGCCAGCAAGGTGGCCTTCCTAATACTGAAAAATGACCATCACCAAAACGCCAGGCACCCCACGGGACAAGGGCTGTGATCCCAAGGGCAGGAAGAGGAGACTGCATCTGCACTTCCACGGCAGAAGCGCGGAGCCCACGTGTCCTCGAGCATACTCTCACCGCCCGCGTTCTCAGCCCAAGGGCACCTGTTAGCTGGCACCTCTGCATGCCAGCGCGGGCACCCTGCACGCATTGGCTCAAGAATACAGACAACTGTTAGAGCTGCAAGTGATCTCTGGGACTACAAGGCTAGGGCTCAACGCAACTCAGAGACGGTGAGCAAGGGGCCGTGGGCGGCCCAGCCCAGGCATGGGTGAGGCCATACCCTCACCTGAGCCAGTCACCTTGATGAGGAACCAGACCAACCCTCAGGAAAACATCGCCTGCACCTCACACACGTGCATGCCAGAGTCCCCAGCCAACCTTGCGACTGGGGCCTGCTCAGGCAGCTGGGCCAGGGCTGGCGCACAGGACCTCAGCAGAACAACTGCTTGACTAAGTCAACTTTTCACCAGCCGACAACTTCATCCCTCCCTAGGCCTTGGTCTCCCATCTAAAGAGTGGCGCTAACTCAGCCTAGAAGTTTAAGGGGCCTTGAGTTGGTCACCCTCCCCGTCCTCTGCAAACCCAGGTGCCTAAAGCCGCACTTTCAAGCACTTGGATTCACTGTTACACCAGCTGATTTTCATGAACTTTTCCCAAACCCACTGTGTCTCTCAAAGAATGGGTCTGGTCCACCTGCACAGAATTAACCAGCGAGATCAAGTTAAATGCAATTCCCTACTTGGTTCTGGGTAGCTAGGTCGGCTCTCGGCGGCCGCATTTAATTTGCAAATTTTGCTCAGAAATCCCGAGCTCCCTGAAACTCAAGAACTCGCCTCCGAACCCAAAGGGTGAAGGCTTTCTTCTTCGGAGACCCAACTGCTAGCATCAGGTCTCATTTTGGGAACGATACATTGACCAGAAAACCAGCGATAGGGACGGTTTCTACTACACGAGTTATACACACAACTTAAATTTCTGCGAGTAACTCTGCTGTTCCCGTCCCACACGTTTTGTTTCCCGGAGCGGGGGGTAGGGGGGTGCCAACCTCGGCGTCCAGCCTGGGTTCTCCAGACCCACCCGACCTCCCGGCCCGACCTGGCTCCGGAGTGTGGCCACGGCCTCCCCGCCACTCACCGTGGGCAGGTCGGTCCGAGTGCCGGGACGGTCGGCGGCGGCGGAGTCGGAGGAGCTGGCGCCGGCGGCCCGGCCCGGCCCCGCTACACTTTAACCGGCAGCGCCCGCGCTCCGCGCGGCCAGGAGGGGCACCGCGGGCGTCTCGGACCCGACCTGCTCCCGGCGGCGAGCGGGCGCCAGGCGGGCGGGCGGGCGGGCTGGGGCGGACGGGCCGCGCGCGCACTCGCGCACCCGGCTCACCGCACGCAGCGGTGCGCTGGGCCGGCGCGTGCGTGGCTGCCCGGGAGACGCCGGGACCCCGGCATCCATCCCGCGCGACCCCTGCAGGCCGGGCACTACACTCCCCACCCTGGGAGGGCGCCAGAGGGCCGCCCCTCCCCGGCGGCGCTGCGGGAGGCGGAGCCCAGAGGTGTGGCCCCGGGCGCCTGATTAAGAGCGCGCGGCCCGAAGCCGATCCGGACCCCGCGCGGCGGCGGGCGGTGGCCCTGCGATGTCGCTGGTACTGCTGAGCTTCGCCGCGCTCTGCTGGGGGGCCGTGCCTCCGCAGCCGGTAAGCACCCCCCGTCCGCCCCCCTCTCCCGCCTTCCGGTCCCTCGAACCCGGACCCATCAGCTCATGCTCCTCCGAGGCTTTCGCAGAGGGCCGTCTGAAGCGGGGATCGGGCGTCGGACTGCTTAAGTCTGGGGCGAGGGTATCAGGCGCGTTCGGATGCCACCATGCGTCCTTGATCCAGCCATTTATGCTCAATGAGCCTCGTGTCCTCGTCTAACTGAAGGGCCATATACCTCACTCACCAGGATTTGGTGAAGGAGAGCTACCGGCCCGTAAGGTAGCAGCGAAGTCGTTCACTATTGTTGCCTGGGGTCGGAAGAGCTGCTTCTGCGTTCCAGTCGCCTTTTTTCACCGTGTTCTGTTTGCTGTACTGGGGCCCTTGTCCCCAGAGCTAAGCCCCTGAACTCTGCAGCTTCCCCTTCTTCCCCTGCCTTAAAGGAGTGAGGGACGCTTTGGGGTCTTCAAACAAAACCTCATTTGCAAAATAGCGTTTGAAGCTATATTGCTGCCCTTAAGCATAGCACGTAGCATAAAAGCGTGGTGTCATTTGCTGATGGAAAGACATACCCTGCCTTGATGTCTTCAGCTCCTCTCCCTGTCCCCCGTCTCAGTTCAGAGCCCACCCCCTCACTCCACCGCACCCCTATCTTTCCCCTAGAGGAAGAATTCATTGCTTTTGCAGTACCTGCTACTAGGCCTGTAGCTTGAACCCTGTACAAAGCTTAGGGCTGCGGCTTTGCTTCTTTCTAATATTTGTCTCAGCAGCCCCTTGACAAGAACTTAGCTCCCAGTATCATCATGGTGGCTTATTTGTTTAAAAAACTGTCTGGTGACATCCCTTGGAGTTCAGCTTTAAAAAGACAAAGATGATCGACTGACAGTTCCACCCAACTCATATTACTCAAATCAACAAAAGTCTTGCCTTCTGTCTTCATGGTGTTGAGAAATGTTGAGGCTGCGAGGGCTCAAATTCCAGAGCTGGTGGATTTACCCACGCCGTGTCGCATGTGTCACGGGAACTTGCTGCTTCCTTTTAGGTCCTGAATTTTATTCCCAAACCAAAGGACTAATTACTTTTTCTTATAAAAAGACATGAGCAGTTAATCCAAAGGATTTAATATTGGCCTTTCTTAGATACTGATGGTATTATTTATTTTTATAAGTTCTTTTTAAAAGATAACATGATGAAATCATTTGGTAAATAGTTCAAGTGAGTCCTTTTATATCAGAAGGGGAATTTTTTTAAAGAACCTCAGAAAGGTACCATGGACTACATTCTTCTGCTCTTCTTGGCACAGGCTGTCTTTAACCTGGGGAGACTCAATAAATATTCTAGACTGTCCTAGAAGGCTACAGTTAGTGTGAAGGGGCCTCCATGATGGTCCAGAGTTATCCACTGCTTGTGGGAGGGAAGGCTGAGCTGCAGAGAGGGGTGTAAACCCACCTTTGATCTTTAAGGGAGATGATGGCCAGGCTTGAGGTTCAAGTAAATGGTGGTTAATCTATGGCCCATCATAGCCTATCATAGGGCTGCTTAATGTCTCCCAAACTGCGAAGTGGGACCAGCTCAGCTTTTCTTTGAACATGCCTCACTTGTATATGCATTTAAGGGAAAAGATGGTGTTTTGTCTAATTTGGCAAATAAAGGCTTGTGGTTTGCTGGTATTCAACACGGCACCCGGTTTCTTTCTCTCTTGCAGACAATTCAGTGTGGCTCTGAACCCGGTAGGTGCACTAGAAACAGGGCTTTACGTCAGAAGTACAGTTGGACTTTCAGGGGACCTGAATCCTGGCAGTGGGTCATCGAAGTCCAGGCACAGGGTGAACCTCGGCTTTGTTAGCTGATGCGGGTGAAGCCTCCTTCTGCCCAAGGCAGAGCTCTGAGGGTTTCAGGTGGGCTGGCCTCCTGGCTAGAAAGAGGCACAGGAGATCAGGTGCCATGGGAGGGACGTCATTTACACTTGGGAACAGGAAGCAAATGTTTGAAAGAAGGAGTGTTGGAGATGGTAGCATTTAAAGAATGGGTGTGTTTCTGCCCAAGAAGTGTGGATGGACAGAGTGAGCTGGAGGAGAGATGGTACTGGCAGAGACTAACGGGTAGGAAAGGGGAGTCATGGGGGTAAGCTGGCTGGAGCCCAGGCTGAGGTGTGGGGGCAGGCAGAAACGATCCTAATAAGCATGTCAAATAAATTAGATATATGCGTACGTATGAAGGGACCCAGAGTGGGCACGTGTGCCCTGTAGGTTGGGCCCAGGAGGTTCAGCATCACCTTGGCTACACATCAGCCAGCACTGAGAAATGTCTGGCCTTGCCTTAGCTGAAAGAAGAGATGACTTGTGAGTGAGGGGTGGTCACAGTGGGTCATGTAGAGCAAGTGGCATTGGACTGGGCTGGGGACGGGGTGTCATGGGCAGTTTCACCTCCCAGGACCGTCTCCAGAGTGGATGGTCCGACACACCCTGACCCCAGGAGACCTGAGGGACCTCCGAGTGGAGCCTATTAAAAGCAGTGTTGACCTGGAGGACTCTTCAATTTTGATGAACATAAGCTGGACACTCCGGGCAGATGGTAAGTTTGCATCAGTCAATGGTAAAGCCTGACATGTCTACTAAAGCAGAAATGGGCAGACTCTATGACCCACAACCTCACTTCCCGGCATATACCCAGCAGAACACATACACGCATGCCACAGATACACCAGATACATGCCATACATACACCAAAGCCACAGACTAGAATGCTCATAGTAGCAGTATTCAAAACAGCCAAAAATGAAACACTTTCAAGGCCTGACAGTAGACTTAGATTCACAAGACGGAATCCAGTATATCAATTAGCATGAACGATTTATAGCTATGTGTGGATAAATCTCACAAACAAAAGCAGCCAGATTCGCAAGTTCATACTTTCACCTCTGCACACAGGCCTGCGGTCCTACCCACCAGATGATTCCATTAACAAAAAGTGCAAAACAGGCAAAACTACTCTGTATAGTTAGAAGTCAGGACAGTGGCTATACTTGGGTAAAAGTTGCTCAGTTATGTCTGATTATTTGTGACCCTATGTACTCACTGTAGCCTGCCAGGCTACTCTGTCCATGGGATTCTCAGGCAAGAATACTGGAATGAGTAGCTATTCCCTTCTCCAGGGGATCTTCCAAACCCAGGGATTGAACCTAGGTCTCCTGCATTGCAGGTGGATTCTTTACCATCTGAACCACCAGAGCAGCCCATTCTTGGTGGGGAGTGACTGGAAGGAGGCCTGATGGGCCCTCCTGGGGTGCTCCTTGACCTGGGTACTGGCTGCACAAGAGTGAAAACTCATCAGGTGGTGTGCTGGTGTTGGTGTGCTTTTCTCTATGTTACACTGCTCTTCATGGAAGGAAACGGGATAAGGCCAGAGATGATCTTGCAGGTTTAGGAAAACACTCTCTTGGGTAGATAACTTTTCCTTCTCCCAAAGGACATCATGAAGTCCTAGCATTTCTCTGAGGCACTTTGGATGAACCAATACTGGGGGCCTAAAGCCCATGTCTGTAGAGTCCCCTCATTAAATTCAGCTAAATTCCATATGGTCATAAATTGGGAGTGCCAAGCACAGAGAAGTGAATGAGCTCCAGTTCCTGCTCAGTCAGGTTCTCAGGGGCCAGGGGGAGGCAGACAGACTGTCGGGGGAATCCTGGAGGGACCTGTACTTCATCTTCGGGGGGGTTGAGGGGAAAGGAGGAGGAGGAGCAGGCCCTGGTGAGACCACATTAAATTAGATGGCATTTGGCTTCATCCCTGGCACAGAGTGAGCTCCTGTGTTTGTTAGCTATCATTGTAGATGGTGGTACATGAGTTGGGCCTTGAAGAAGAAAGAATTGGTGAGGCAAAGAACAGGAGGAAAAGGCATTGCAGGGAGAAGGATCAGCATGGATAAAGGTACAGACAGAACAGGTTTGGCTGCTGAGGACACTCTGAGAGGCCTCTGCTCCACACAGCACGCCTGTTCCTCTTACAAGAGGTCCAGGATAGTGTAAGGGTAGCTCCTCTTTGCAGGTGCCTGTGAAACTCAGGCTCACCTATGAGGAGGAAAGGCTTTGGAATCTGAATCCATATTGTCGCTGATGAACTCTGTAAGCTGTGGCACAGCTCCCTGAAATTCCCTAAGCCTCGCTCACCCCTTCTGTAAACCGGGGACAATCACAGTGCCTACCTCTGAGAGCTACGGTGAATGTGAAGGCAGGTAGGCTGTCTAGCATCAAATCAGCTACAGAGGAAGCACTAAATACACAACTGCCCTCTTACCCACCTTGGCAGCCAGCATCCGCTTGTTGAAGGCCACCAAGATCTGCGTGACGGGCAAAAGCCACTTCCAGTCCCACAGCTGCATCAGGTGCAATTACACCCAGGTGTTCCAAACTCAGACCAGACCCTCTGGTGGCAAAGTAAGCACTTGGAGACGCTTGGGAGGGCTGTCACTAATCTGGGCCCTTTGTTGGGGGTGTGGACTTGTATTCACATACAGGCTGCTGACAGCTACAACCTGGAACCTGGATGTCCAGGTTCAAATCCCACTTGGGGCCATTTCTCTGCTGTGTCAAGTCAGCATCCCTGGGCCTCAATTTCCCCATTGGCAAAGTGAGGGAAGTGTTAGTCGCTCAGTCGTGTCCAACTCTGCGACTCTATGGACTGTAGCCCGCCAGGCTCCTCTGTTCATGGAATCCTCCAGGCAAGAATACTGGAGTGGGTTGCCATTCCCTTTTCTAGGGAATCTTCCTGACCCAGGGATTGAATCCAGGTCTCTCACATTGTGGGCAAATTCTTTACCGTTTGAGCCAGCAGGGGAGCCCAAGTGAGGGAAATTGACCTTAAATTATATCCTGGCTCTAGAATTTTACACTTCTCTGATTCTGTGGATTACAGTGGCAAATGGTGTGGGGTCAATTTCCTTAGTAGACATTGGCTAGAGACATAAGTTTTAGCAGTGGGTTAAGGAATGAAATTATACATGAAAAGGACGTGGCAATTCAAGGGTTCCCGCTTTGCTTTGCAGTGGACGTTTTCCTACATTGGTTTTCCTGTCGAGCTGAACACAGTCTATTTCATTGGAGCCCATAACATCCCCAATGCAAATATGAATGAGGACGGCCCCTCCATGGCTGTGAACTTCACCTCCCCAGGTACACATCCTCACTCCTATCTTGTTCTGTCTTGACGGGACACGTGATCTGGTGTGTGGTTTGGCAGAGAGAGGCCAGGGCCTCTGGATGAGATGTTTGGCCTTGCTGAGTCTCAGTTTCCGCATGTGTACCAGGGACACAACGGCAACTGCATCTCACTCGCAAGGAGAGGACTGAGTCTGGTGAAGCGGAGGGGAGAGCCCACTCCTCTGCCTCGGGCACTGACTGAGCACGTGACACCCACCATCTCACTCGGGCTGCCAAAAACCCCATGGTTGGGACAGCCCAGATTTACTGATAAAAGAAACTGGGAGCTTAAGACAGTTGCCCTGGTTACACACGCAGCAAAGTGAAGCTGCCTCCAAACTCTGGTCCTTCCTGACTGATGCACATTTGCCGTTCTCTGCGGTTGACGCAAAACGCTTGTTCCAGTCTCAGCTTCTGGGCAGGATGTGTAGTCTGACCACATGTGGCTGGTCTCTGAGGATGTACAGACTCCAGTGGGTCTGCCCCCTGAGCTGGGAGGAGAGGCCGGTGGCACTGAGGTGAGCGCTGGTTCTTTCCCTTGCTCTATGACACACGCTCAGCCCTCTGGTGTCACACCTGCATGATCACACACGGGGTCAGTGCGAGGATGAGATGGGGTCTCCGGTGAGGAGGGCCCAGCACGGTGCCTGGCCCCAGCAGCTCCCACATCACTCCGGCTCGGGCTGGGTCGTCTGTTCTGTCTCCGCGCCTGTCCCTGTGCCAGCTGTGGCACTGAAGCCAAATGGGGGCAATTTCCGATCTGTTCGCATTCCTTGGTTCTGGTCTCGTGTATTCTCAGCATCACATCATTTATTACACAGCAGTTCCCAGGTTTCTTGGTGAGACCAAATCTCATTTTAAAAATATTTTGGAATACTTCTAAAAGAAAAGTTGCAAAGCTAGTACAAAGAGTTCCCATATAGTGCTCACCCAGTTTCTTTTACCGTTACCATCCTACGTTGCCACAATCTATTAGTCAAAACTAAGAGTCCAGCACTGGTATTTCTATGACTGAAGTCCAGACTTTATTTGGATCTCATCTGCTTCTCCACTCATGTCCTCTTTCTGTCCCAGTGGCATGTAGTCCCCGGCTTCTCCTTTGTCTCATCTGGTCTGTGAGTCTCTTAAGTGTTTCCGTTTCACGACTGTGAGTCTTGAGGCGTGATGGCCGTGCCTCCTGCAGTATGCTCCCCAAGTCTGGGTTTCTCAGGGGTCTATCTCATGATCAGTCTGGGGATGTAGGAGTTTGATGAGTTCTACACAGCCGAAGCACTCGTCTTGTGGCACCTGTTGGGGTGGGTGACGTGCGCAGGGCATCACAGGTGATGCTCCCCTGTTAAGTGGTAGCTTGCCAGGTTTCTCCATGTAATCTAGTATCTTTCCCTTCCCTGGCTCTAGTTTTTGGAAACAAATCACTAAGTCTACCCGACCCTGGGGGGGAGGGGTATAGAGTAGAATTAAGCTCCACCTCTTGGAGGGGCAGTATCTACACACAATACCAAACCTCATTTTTCAAGAATGGCTGGTTTCGAGGTGTCTCTTGGGGATCACAGATACCATTCTGATAAAGGCTGTATTCAAATTAGATTCTGGTTATCACTTCGCAGGTAGATAATCTTCTGTTTAACAGAATGTTAGCATCTTATTTACATCTGCTATCTGACCTCCTATCTGAAATGTTCTGGCAATTCATTATAGGTGTCGTAAGCATGTGTTGTGTGCACACTTGTTGGCACTGGGGTGGAGCAGGGTTACTTTTTTCTAAAATGTGAAAACTTTCACATTTCCAGGGTGCCTGGACCACATAATGAAATATAAAAAAAAATGCATCGAGGCAGGTAAGTAAATTCAGCATTTGCTTTTGTTATGAGAAGAAATCCATACCTTGAGCCAGCACAATCAGACTTTTTACGATGAAGGAACTGAGGCCTAGAGTAGGGCTATTACATATCCAAACTGCTCAGTGAAGGCTGATCCCCAACCTACAAACCCTTGGTAGGTTTATGTGGTGAGCAAGTCACAGGAAAAACACCCCATTCCCTTGATTAAAGTAACATTTTAGCCCCAAACAAAGGCCCTCTCTGCCTGGATGGGACTCTATCATTAAGGTCCTCTGCCCGCTCAGACACCAGCACCACTGAGCTGTGGCCACAGGGACCTGCCTGAATTTGCAAACATTCGAGGTGGCAGCATTAGCTAAAGTAATGACCTACAAGCATGCTCCCAACCTGTGACCTCACAGGGGTCACACCTCGCAGGCAGGCTGCTAGAAACTGCCCCTACCCTCTGATTTTTGAAATAAGCCCCTTCAGGTCGATCAGTCCCAACCATCCTATTTCCAAGGTGTTTACAAGGCTTTCTGTGCATTTCTGGGTAATGACAGTCCTAGGGTGCTAATGCAGCTAACGGTTTGGGGGTACCAGTCCCTGTCTTTTAGGCACCCCCGCCCCACAGGCGTCCGTATGAACCCCACAGACGAGCATGTGTCTCCTGCTGAAGGTGGACTTGGAGCTTGCGCCTCCTTGTGGCCTTCTGCCGGGAGCGTCTGGAGCGGAGGACCCGTGGGGTTGTAGGGGGCCCGAGGGCCTTGACTCAGTCCTAGGACCCAACTCCTAAAGACAGTTGGCAGTGAGGGCTTGAAATGGCCTCCTGGGTGGGGAAAAAAAGGCATGCTCTTCTATATCAAGTTCCTGGAAATGAACCAACTGCTGATTTGCAAGGCACATGATTGAAACAACTGGCTTTTCTCACAGAGTAGACCTGTCAGGGTATTCTTTTAAGCCATGAGGCACTTCCTTATTTCCTGACATTCGGTTAAGCTGGGGCAGAGCAGGCTGATGGATGGAGTTCTGGAATCCAGAGTATTTAGCTCTCGCTGAATTCACGCGCTCTATAAACTCAGGCACGTCTCCTGAGCTGTGGCTCTTGCTCCCCATCCTGGAAAGGGGGAAATCCTGACCCCCAGCCCTTCACTCCAGATGGATGCCGAGAGTAGAAGAAAGTGGTAGAACCTGGCCTGTGCCTCCCATCACCTGCAGCCCAGGGGAGCTGTTTTCAGCAAAGCAGTGACGTGGAGTCACTAAACCTTCTTGGCAGCAGGTTACTCTTGAGATGATAAATAAAAGACACGCTGTGCAGTAGTTTGTATCTCGTGGAGGTGTGCCTCAGAACAGACATCTGTTTTGCTCAAGCCCTTCTGGGGACTCAACTGAGGGTTCAGTTTGCCGCTCCATCCTCGTGATTCTCCTGACTCACAGGAAGTCTGTGGAAGCCAAACATCACCGCTTGCAAGAAGAGCGCGAACACGGTGGAAGTGAGTTTCACCACCAGTCCCCTTGGACACAGATACATGGCACTCATCCAAAACAGCTCCGTGATTGGGGCTTCCTGTGTGTCAGAGGTACTTTCTTCCCCTTCATGTCCTCAACACCAGTCCTGCCCCCCACCTCCAGTTCTCCTTCCCTTGCTGGAGAACTTCCCTGGACAGACTCTTCTGAGAGAGCAACAGGCAGGACTGACTGCTGTACAAATGTGCTGGGCTATTAAAAAAAAAAGAAAAAAAAAAAACAAGCCCCCTGGGGGCATCTCTGGAAACATCCCTGTGAATCTGAAACCCACCAAAGGTAGAGGTCTCAGAAGCACAGAGTGACTCTGACTCACGCAAATTAACAAGTTCTAGTCAGTCTGGGAAGAGCAGTGGCTTCACGGCAGTCTTTAACCTGCTCCCTCCTATGCTCCTAATTCTTGATTTTGTCTCACTCACCTGCACCAGAAGGAACTAACTCGAACTTCCGTGGTGGTTCACGTGACTGGGGAAAGCGAAGGTGCTGTGGTCCAGGTAAAGCTGAACAAGATGCTCTGGCGGGCACAGAGCAGGGCTCACTGAAGACCCACTGCACCGCCACTCGCTGCTTTTGAGCAGTCCGTTCTGGCTGGAGCAGATGCGTTCTCCCCTCGGCTTGCTTCTGCCAGCAGCCTCTCTGGCATTACCTGATGTTGATGGGGAATCCAAGAGGTCAGGAAGGTGAACTTATTGTCACGGTCCCTTTGGCTTCTGTGAGTAGCTGTTGACTTTCCAACATGCTTTTATTCCCATTTGCTGTTACAGAGCCACAAAGGAATTCTGAGACAGGAATACCATTTTGTTATCCCAAGCCTCCATTTCCACTGCAAAATGAAGTAAAAAAAGGATTTGAATTTAGAAGGTTTGGGTTCCTGATCAGTTTATGAACTTTGAAGAGCAACTCTGCCCTCTCGGGGCCCATGATTAGTCCACTGGAGAATGGAAGTCAGGCCAGCAGATGCTCTCAGGGCTCTTTCCGTTCCAAGTTCATGTTACTGAGGGTCCCAGTGGAACAGAGCCACACCCAAGATATAAGACTCTTGTTCTTCATTCCTGGGACATAAAGGCAGCACTCAGACATGCCCAGGGGAGCAGATACCCATCAGCATGTTAGAACTAAACTCCTTTTCCAAGGAACCAGGCTCTCCTAGTCCCAAGGGACTTAAAAGTGCTGAGTTAGGTCAAGAGGTGTCCCACTGCCCTATTTTTTTGAGGACATATTTATGTATTAGGATGCGACCTAACCCTTTTAGATAAGGAAACTAACCTCTTAGTGGGCCTCCCATGTGGCTCAGTGGTAAAGAATTCGCCTGCCAGTGCAAGAGATGTGGGCTTGATCCGAGTCGGGAAGATTCCCTGGAGAAGGAAGCAGCAACCCACTCCAGTATTCTTGCCGGGGAAATCCCATGGATAGAGAAGCTTGGTGGGCTACATACAGTTCATGGGGTTGCAGTCAGACACAACTGAGCATGCAAAACCTCTTGGCAACATGTACAAAGTTTAGATCCACAACCCAGGTGTTGTAGGTGTCTGGTCTCGGGTCACTGGCCTGGATTTTAGGGCTTTATAACAGAAGTATGACCAAGGGAAAAAAAGAACGCCTTACAATGCCAGAGAGGGGTAGACGCTAGAGAAAAAGGGATGAGACGTTCTGGTGAAAAGTAGGAATAACGCTAAGCCCCTTGCTTCTCCTTAGTTGACTCCGTATTTCCATACCTGTGGCAACGACTGCATCCGACAAAGAGGAACTGTGGTGCGGTGCCCACAAACGGAAGTCTCTCCTCAGGATCATGGTAGGTGCCCAGCACAGAGCCTCAGGACAGGAAGGACCCCAACCCTACCCCATTCAGAATGCAACAGGCTGGGGGGTGTGGTGGGAGAGTGAGAGAGGGTTCCGGCCTGTGGGTGCTCAACAGGGAAAGACAGCGGTTCTGTGCCCAACGGCTACAATATGAATAGGAATGAGGCTTCATTTATGAGATCAAGATCCTGACCAAGCAGGACGTACAGAAGGGAGAGAAAAGCAATCAGTGGTGCAAAATAGATGTTCAGGATGCCCCAAGGGTCTGCTGAAAAACGCCAGAGGGGTAAAGGGCTGAGTGTATGAAGGAGCATGCGTTTCACTGTGTTCTGACTTTCTTATCTGTCTCAGTGGCCCGGGGCCGGCTGTTACTGTAACTCGACGTGGCCACACAGACATTTGGATAACAAATTAGGAATAGTGGCACCGAGAGACACACCTCGTTGGTGCCTGAGAACAGCCTGTTCTGGAGAATGTCTCTCTGGATTTAATGATGTTAGTTCTTTCAAATTAACTGCTTCCGGAACTACCCTGGCATAGGGTCAAAAGTTGGAAGGTGCTGTTTTTAGAAACCCAGGCTCCTGACAATCCTGCTGTGTGGGCATAGTGCCGACAGATTCCTGAGCACTTTCACACGCTGGAGCTTAACTGACTCTCAGCATTCCTGTGACCGGGTGGCATTACCCTCACATTTGTCAGTCTGACAGAACAGACAGTATGCCCTCTATGCATACTACGTATTATATGAAGTAACTGCACCCGGAATAACATTAATTCATCAAAGAACAACAACAACAAAAAAAATGAATGTAAGCTCTGGTTACCACAGTGAAAATGTGGCGTAAAAGGCCAAAGTGATTTTGAAGGACCATTCCTAAACTCCTGGGCCCCCTCTCCTTTTTGAGCATCTAGTGAAAGACCTGGACACTCTATAAAAAAAGTACCGATCTGCAGAGATCTACTGACCGTTGGCTTTGAAGGAACCCAAACTTGTCTACAAAGCGTCGAATAAAAATTTTAGTCTTCAAATAAGAGAGAAATCTGGTTGTGTGCTGCTAAAGATAAGTAAGTTCTGTTCTCCCCAGACAGAAGTGTGCTGGGTGGCTGGCTGCCTCTCCTCCTGTCCGCTCTCCTTGTGGCCACGTGGGTGCTGGTGGCTGGCATCTATCTGATCTGGAGGCACGGTAAGGGTTATGATTCAGCTCTTTATAAAGAATGACACTGATTTTTTCATTTAAAGGCGCTCCCTCCAGAGACAATCACATTTTGGCATCAGAATAGAGTCAGACAACATTTATTTAATCACACCTACAAGGGTAAAGCAAAGGTTGGGACTCAGGTTCTGCACTCACCTTTTAAAGTCACCTTTTTCTTTAAGTCACTGAAGCATCTACAAAGACTGAAATGCTCCAAAGATAGCTAATAACAAATTGCCCCTTACTTGAAATAGCTAATTTATGCTAGTTCCTACTTTTTTAAAATAAATTCTTCCAAGGCATAAGAAAAACACTGTGGCAAGAATACACAGAACGATACAAAAAAGATCTTCATGACCCAGATAACCACAATGGTGTGATCACTCACCTAAAGCCAGACATCTTGGAGTGTGAAGTCAAGAGGGCCTTAGGAAGCATACAACGAACAAAGCTAGTGGAAGTGATGGAATTCTAGCTAAGCTATTTCAAATCCTAAAAGATGATGTTGTGAAAGTGCTGCACTCAGTATGCCAGTAAATTTGGAAAACTCGGCAGTGGCCACAGGACTGGAAAAGATCAGTTTTCATTCTAATCCCAAAGAAGGGCAATGCCAAAGAATGTTCAAACTACCGCACAATTGTATTCATTTCACATGCTAGCAAAGTAATACTCTAAGTTCTCCCAGCTAGGCTTTAACATTGTACGAACCTAGAACTTCCAGATGTTCAAGCTGGATTTAGAAAAGGCAGAGGAACCAGAGATCAAATTGCTGACATCCGTTGGATCATAGAAAAAGCAAGAGAATTCCAGAAAAAACATCTGCTTCATTGACTAGGCTAAATCCTTTGACTGTGTGGATCACAACAAACTGGAAAATTCTTACAGAGATGGGAATACCAGATGACCATACCTGCCTCCTGTGAAACCTGTATGCAGGTCAAGAAGCAACAGTCAGAACTGGATATGGAACAACAGACTGGTTCCAAATTGGGAAAGGAGTACATCAAGGCTGTATATTGTCACCCTGATTGTTTAACTTATATGCAGAGTACATCATGTGAAATGCCAGGCTGGATGAGTGCAAGCTGGAATAAAGATCACTGGAAGAAGTATCAATAACCTCAGATATGCAGATGACACTTTATGGCAGAAAATGAAGAAGAACTAAAGAGCCTCTTGATGAAAGTGAAAGAGAAAAGCGAAAAAGCTGGCTTAAAACTCAACATTTAAAAATGAAGATCATGGCATCTGGTCCCATCATGTCATAGCAAAAAGATGGGGAAACAATGGAAACAGTGACAGACTTTCTTTTCTTGGGCTCCAAAATAAATGCAGATGGTGACTGCGGCCATGAAATTAAGATGCTTGCTCCTTGGAAGAAAAGCAGTAACAAACCTAGACAGCATATTAAAAAGCAGAGACATTACTTTGCTGACAAACTTTGCTGACTCATTTGAAAAGACCCTGATGCTGGGACAAACGTACAGTCAAAGCTATGGCTTTTCCAGTGGTCATGCAGGTGGTCATGCAGGAATGTCAAAGTTGGACCATAAAGAAGGGTGAGCACCAAAGAATCGATGCTTTTGAACTGTGGTGCTGGAGAAGACTCTTGAGAGTCCCTTGGACTGCAAGGAGATCAAACCAGTCAATCCTAAAGAAAATCAACGCTGAATATTCACTGGAAGGACTGATGCTGAAGCTGAAGCTCCAGTATTTTGGCCACATAGTGGGAAGAGCTGACTCATTTGAAAAGACCCTGATGCTGGGAAAGATTGAAGGCAGGAGGAGAAGGGGATGACAGAGGATGAGATGGTTGGATGGCAACACTGACTCAATTGACCTGAGTTTGAGCAAGCTTCGGAAGTTGGTGATGGGCAGGGAAGCCTGGCACGCTGCAGTCCAGGGAGGTGGCAAAGAATTGGACATGACTAAGTGACTAAACAACAAGGATCTTGCCAACCCAAAAACACTGAACGAGAAACACTGAATGAGAAATCAGAGTATCAGTATTTATAAAGACAAACTGCTAGGGGGAGGCCCACTGATAACCTCTGCTTTCCCCTCCCCTCCACACATAGACATAGAAATGCAGCCTTTGAGTTGTTTGTGATGTTACAGATAGAACAAGATTAATCCCGTGTTCTTTCTTAGGTAAGCAAGCCGTATTGAACTCTGACCTTAAAAATGCTTATATTAATGGGAATTGTTTGACCTGTATCTATCCATTCCAGTAGTTTCACACCTAGCTTCCATTCTGTAGCATGTATGGGACAGAATTCCAGTTCAGTTCCAGCTGAAATGAGCTACCTTATGTAACTGTAAAGAAACCCTACCACCTACAGGTAGAAGATGGAATTACTACTGAGTTGACCCAACTCAAAACATAATGTGAAAAAAAAAAAAAAAAAAACATAATGTGAAAGGGCAGAGGTCAGCTGTCCTTTTTATGTTTGGCACTGAAAATCCTACAGTTACAACCATCCACCTGAAACAAGAGTACTTTGAACCTAAATAGTTTCTGTGAATTTATCTGAAAAGGGATGGGCTTGATCAAGAGGACTAACTCAGTGACAGGGACTTAGAAAATAAATCTTTTGCAGCATCTTTAAGGTTTGAGTACTGGTATATTTCGGGCGATGTGTACGAAAGGAACTTTAGGGATATTTTCCTCTCTGGCAGTAGTAGCACCTCTGATGCTCAGCCAGTGTGCCCTAGCAAGGGGTCATTTATCTGCCATGGTTTCGATTGGCGTGAAAGCCTGCTATTTGCTATGCAGAGATGACATAATGCTTCTCTCCCCCACAGAAAGGATCAAGAAGACTTCCTTCTCAGCTACCACGCTACTGCCCTCTCTTAAGGTTCTTGTGGTTTACCCTTCTGAAATATGCTTCCATCACACAGTTTGTTACTTCACTGAATTTCTTCAAAACCGCTGCAGAAGCGAAGTTATCCTTGAAAAGTGGCAGAAAAAGAAAATAGCCGAGATGGGTCCCGTGCAGTGGCTTACCACTCAGAAGCAAGCAGCGGATAAGGTCATTTTCCTTCTTTCCAATGATAATACCATGTGTGATGGTACCTGTGACAAGAAGGAGGGCAGCCCCTGTGAGGACTCCCAAGACCTGTTCCACCTGGCCTTTAACCTCTTCTGCAGTGATCTGAGAAGCCAGACTCATCTGCGCAAATATGTGGTGGTCTACTTCAGCGAGGGCGGCATCAAAGACAGCTACAGTGCATTCAGTGTCTGCCCCGCGTACCGCCTCACGAAGGACGCTACAGATTTCTGTGCAGAGCTCCTTCATGCCAAGCAGCGTGTGTCGGTGGGGAGGTCACGCACTTGTCACTACAGCTGCCTCTCCCTGTAGCCCAGCCACGAAGCAGGAGACCCTAAAGCCTTCTGACCCCTCCAATCACAGGGAAAAAAGTGTCTGTGAGAATCTGAAGTTTACCATATAGGCTACTTGCAGGGAGGATTACAGCTGAACCTTGAACAACCCAAGGATGCTGACCCCTCTGCAGCTGAAAATCCAGGGAGAACTTTACAGTCCCTCATCTATATCCACAGTTCAACCATCTGCAGATGTGTAGTGCGCTACTTCCAGAAAAAACTGCACTTAAGTATGCCCAGCTCAGACTTATATTGTTCAAGAGTGAACCATATGTGTATCTGCTTGAGCAAAAGGAATAGGGAGGACTTACAACAGGATAATTTACAAAGGAATACATACACCTTAATCTATTAAATGTTATACCAATAAACTTGTTATAAATATTACTAAAGACTGTGGCATTAAAGAACGGGAGCTAAATTTATAACTATAAAGCTCAATTTATCTAAAAATCAGGAACACTTATACTGTAAAATTATAACCACTGTGATAATCAGTAATAAAGCATTTCCCACCTGAACATCCAGTCCTGAATAGGGCGTGCCCTGCAGAGTAAGTAGAATTGTTTAGCTCTGTAACTAAGTTTAATTAATGAATGCCAAAACTGAGAGTCCTCACTAGTTTCATAACTTTTTGGGTGAAAAACCCTCTACAACACACAAAAATCTTTATAACAAACATAGGGAATAACAGGCTGTGCTGATCTTCACTGACCATATGCCCTACTCTGTGTGGAAACACTTCTTTACCTGGTATTTGCATAGGACCCTCCCTCTGAACCAGCTGAACTAGCTTCATGTCCTACCTGACTCTTGGGCAGGGGATTTTTAACATCAACAAAATATATCACTTACAAAGCTGATGTCTACCTTTGCCCAAAGTTACCCATTAGAAGTAACTGTCAGAATTCAGAGTTTGTTGATTATTACATAACTTTTCATGTTCAAGTTAGCCCTCCTGAAGTAATTTTTTATAAATGAGTTATTATACTGTTTTACTTAAGTAAGAAAAACAGAATCTACCTTGGCATTACAGAACATAGAGATGGGTGGCATTTTAAGTCTTCCAAATTTTTTTACTTTTCTCAAAGCATCTTTTTGCTTAATACAGAAGTCACCAAAAGTTGGTTACATTAGCATCTGTATTTTTCTAGGAAAGCCTGTCTCTTTCACACAGTGTAAGACCACATCTGCTCTAGAATGTGGATCAGTTTCAGGTGGATGACCGTTAAAATGTTTTTGTAGAGTACCCCTGAAGGGCCATGCCACTCCTCTGATACATGTCTTGCTGCTGCTGCTGCTAAGTCGCTTCACTTGTGTCTGACTCTATGTCACCCCATAGACGGCAGCCCACCAGGCTCCCCTATCCCTGGGATTCTCCAGGCAAGAACACTGGAGTGGGTTGCCATTTCCTTCTCCAATGCATGAAAGTGAAAAGTAAAAGTGAAGTCGCTCAGTTGTGTCCGACTCTTAGCAACCCCATGGACTGCAGCCCACCAGGCTCCTCCGTCCATGGGATTTTCCAGGCAAGAGTACTGGAGTGGGCTGCCATTGCCTTCTCCAGATACATGTCTTATGAAGACCAAAATAAAGAAGCATAGAGTGTACAGCTTCACAAGCAAATAATTCGTAATGCCTGAGGCAATACAGTTAATGTGGTAAAACTCACTTACTTGTTGTGTTCAGTTTGCATGATGCTTTTAAATGCTGATGATAAAAAATGGACATGACCTATGTCAAAACATGGACCAGAAACCAACTTCCTCTGAATCAACCTCTACCACTTTTAAGAGCAAATTGCTATTATGTGAAAAGCTATTATAAACCGAATTCGTTATGCTTAAAGAACTAGGTAGCTAGTATTAAATTGTGTTGAAACAACCCAGAAACGTAAAATCATAAGTGTATAAACTTAATTAAAAACTAAAAAAAAAAATACCATAGAGTCTTCAGAGTGAAGGCAAGCATCCCAAAGAAGAGAAGCAAGTTAAAATTTTGCTCACTGGCAGGCTCTTCTTTGCTTCCAACCTACTGAGCACACACTCAAAAGAATCCTATTTATTTAAAATACTCTAGTATTTCTCCATGTCCTCAACTTCCAGCCATCCTGTTTTTTTTTGGCCCCAATGTTTACGGGGTCTTACTTCCCTGACCAAGGACTGAACCTATGGTCACAGCAGTGAATGCGCTGAGTCCTAACCAGTGGACCGCCAGGGAAGGCTCCCAACCATGCCTGTTTCTATATTTCACTTGCCTGAGTCTCCTACCTTCACCTACTTTTCTTTCTGCCAGTCCCACCTCCAGCCCCAGTTCTAGAGATCATACTGAACAAGAAGTACTCTGAGAGCTTTCACTTTGCTTTTCAGGTAAAGGAAGACTGGGGAGCTAATGATTAATTTAGTAATTATGACAGGTACCTTGTCTAAATTATATATAAACCATTTCTATTTGGCTTTAGGAAGAAAATGAGTTTGCCTTTTCTGTTTCTGTTCTGGTCAAATAGTGACTGGTTTCCTTTCCCAGATCATGTGGGTAACAAAAGCCAACCAGCCCAACCTTAAAACTTTGCTTCTGGAAATCTAGACCTGAATGGGCCCCGCTATTTTTTGTAATCCAAGAGAAAATTTAAAAAATGAAACAAAACAACAAAAACACCTTTTTTTTTTTTTCCTAAGGAATTTTAGCAGCATACACAAGTCATGACATACATTTATGCTATACAAGAGGGAAAATGTGTAACCAGACATTTCTCACAATTCAGGTACACAGTCACACACCCACCCCTCATGGGTACCTGAGACTGCCAGACACTCAGAAATCACCCTAAAGGAAGGGCTTCACCACCTGAGAGCCACTCTACGGCAGCAGTGGGCATCATCGGGAGTCTGAGACCCCGAGGAACAGCAGGAAAATTCACCACAGAAGACTAAGTTCATGTTGGTTCGCACACGTCCGGACCACAAAAGCAGCTTATTTTTTTACACCAGTGTAATGTGTTCAACAACAAAAAGCTAAGATTCATTTATTTTCATGAAACTTAAAAGTACTTAAGTCAATAAATTATAAGCCTTTTATACCACAAGGTTTGTGTTGGTCTTCAACAGCGGCGTTTCTGTCCATTTCACCACACAAAAGCAGCTCGCTCTCGTAGCATGCGGACGCCAAAGCGCTGCCACTCTCTCTGATAAATCCACAGTTCCTGTGTGGTATCCAAACAAGCCAACACTGCCCCTCCTTTCCAGGCAATCAGCCGGGGATCCATGTCCTAGAGAAGAAATGACAAAAGATATTCCAATGAAAACAGACAAGATCTATACTTAATCATTTACTGGAATTTAGAGGCAGACTCATGCAGGACCTATGAACTAACCACAGACATTTTCTATTTCAGTTCACAAGAAAATTTTCTGGTTTTTATTACTAAAGATGCTATTATTCACTACTTCCTATTATTCCACTAATAGTCCCTTATAGGCCGGACCATTTCTAAGGAAATAACTTATTTTGAAATTTGAGTGGAATAAGTATATCCCATAACCTCTCGCTCTGAATGAAAATTAAACAGAAATATTCCCTGGCATTGTTAGTGAGAATGATAAAATATAGACACAATCTGTTTCTAAATTGCTGTGTTTATGGTTTCCATGACAGTTCAAACCAAAAAGATCCTTGAACATCACCTGGTCTAGGGACCAGCAGTAGATTCTCAATATGAACGAGATGAAAATGGACCTGTTTTAGTTGAGTTGAGTACAGTCAGTCTTCTCCTTGCCCACCCCATCCTTTGACAAAGTCAGAAGTCGGTCATGCTAATCTAGAGAACACAGCAGGGACTGAAAGCCAGTAATCCAGTCCCTGAGTCCAGAGCTCCTTCCACCACATCTGTGTGACCTGCTGAAAGTAATTTTTCTACTTGCCCCAAGCCCTCGAGAACGCCCCCTGCACAGCCTCATGCCTCCCAGGATTTTCTCTGTCCACATACAACTACAAATAATGCTGTTTCACTGGAAAAGAGTCTGACCTGCACCATGTATAACATACCTTGGGCCTTGTGATCACATCTACATTTTCAATAATTCGCCTGAATGAAGGTGGCATTTTATTGAGAATTCTGTGCTGCAGAAATTCTTGGGCTTTATGAAACATCAAACCACCTCCCACCACCAGGATGGAGCTGTACATCTTCTTTTTGGTTTCATCAGATGCTGAAAAGACAGTGAAATCGCTTTCATGCTTTTTCTCCGTATCTACCACCACCCTAGGCCAAGCCACCATCATCTACTGCTTGATAATGGCAGGAGCCCTTCAAAGCGCTCTCCCCAATCTGTCTTCGACAATGCTACAGTGCAGCCAGAGGAACCCTGCAAAGCTCAAAACATGAGCAAGTTGCCGTCCCCACACATGCCCCGCCCCCAACCCTGCTACTAGCAGGATCAGGACCTCAGCCTCTAAGGGGGCTACGGAGTCCAGTGTGGTGTGTACCCACGCGTCCCACAGCCTCACTCTGCTTCCCACTCACACTGGCCAGTACACAGGCTGCTGCTTCTACCTAGAATGCCTTTATGTGGTAATTTGACTTGTTTTGGCCTTTGATCCTTGGTTCTATGTTCAAGAAGGCCAGGAATCAGATTCTAATACCTGACAATGGCGGCACAAAGTAGGTCCTCGATAGTTTTTGAATGAACATGCTGCAGGATAAAACTACACCCTAGCCTGAACCCTGGAACTGCTCGCTCCCGGCTCCCCAGATGTGCTTACAACAGCAGTCTATGCTATGGAGGATGGCTTTATCCAGTCCCAGGGCTTTCCCTTCAAACAGCGAGATGGCAGTCTTCCTGGACATCAGTGCGGTGAGAGCCTCCTCAGAATCATTGCCAGCCATCAAACAGTCTCCCTGGGAGGGTCCCAGATCCACTTCCTGGGAATGCAGTCTTTCTGGAAGGTCAGAGGACTGGCCACGAATGTCCCCTTCGAATCCAATGGGTTTGGATGCAGACTTCCGGTCAGCAGTAGCTTTTGCAGACTTTAAATCAATCAAAAGGAGAGTCAAATGAATGGTCCGACTATGACAGTGGTCAGTGTTGTCCAGCTGGATGTCTCCTCCCCAACCCCCTGCTGGACACTCTATAAAACAAAGGCCTGTCCCTGTGCCGCAGACAGGTAACACCCCACAGCACGCAACCTAGCACCCAGTCCTCGCCCCTGGATCACTGGGTGGGGTGGTGCAGAAGATGAGGACACGCTAACAAACCAAGGCAACGTCAGGCTGGCAGGGCAGACCACAGAACTTTCCGAATATCGGCGGGATTTTAAGACTGAAATGTTGATGCTGATGAACTATTCACCCCTGAGCTTTTGAGTATAGTTATTTCAGTGGGATTCTTGGGCCAGTGGCTGTCATGGGTCCTCATTTTCAGACCTTATCTAAGCAATCTCATGCTCAGTTTTGGGACAGGAAAAAGACCAGAGCAGGTTTACAGCCCTCTTCTATCATGAGCTGTTGTTTCACTGGCAGATAAGAGCTTTAATCTGTGCCCCTGCAGCAGACATCCTGCAACTAGGATTGGCTCTGCACAAAGGAATTTAGTTCCTTGCCCGTGCCTACCCACCTTTCATGTGATAATTTAAAAACAGGTCAGAAAAAAAATAGGTGAGATTTTACTGAAACTACTACTGGAAAAATATTCAAAAGAGGCAAAGTTAAGAAATAATACACACCAAAAGGGAAGCATCATCATTAAATTAACTTTCACATGTGTGGAGTAGTATTCTGAAAGTAGATGTTTGCTGAACAAGGAAATCTGCCATCTGGATTTTAAATGTCGACTTCATCTATGGTCCTAAAAATAGTATCAGCTTTAGCATGCAGAATGCAGTCATTGCAACGATCCATTAAGTGCAGACAAACTTCTCTCTCAGGCACAAAACTATCTCCGCTCACCCTGAAGTACCACAGACCTGTTCCTGCTTGCTCTGTGTGGCCAGCAGGTACTGTTCATCGTGAGGATCCTCAGGGTCACCCTGGGATCTGTGCTGTAAAGTTGTCATTTTCTGTCCAACGATTCCAAAAGTTGCTGGATAAAACAAAGCCATTGGAGCCTGGCAGGGAAGGACAAGAATGACCAGTCAAGGCTGCTGCCCCCTGAAAACACTGACCCGTTAAACAAATTGTGTCCTGGCAGCTCAGATCCTGCAAGTCGGACTGAGTAAGCATCCTCTTTTGGAAGGAGCATTATTTCCTCAGTGTGTAATGGGCTTCACCATCAAACTGAATGGGTGATATAACACCTGAGAGAGAAATCCCAAAGTGAATGCAAAATAAGTGCCTAGTAAGCTACTTTATAATTTCCTAGAATGGTGCCTCTCTCTAAATAGCACCTCCTCACAGAGTGCCTAATTAAAAAGACGACTCAGATCTCTTCTGATCTATGCCCTATCACTGGTTTAAATGTTGGGCTAGCGGCTCATTTATACCCAGGTGGCATTCTGGCTTCATGAGGTTTCCAGCAAATACACATTCTCTCAGTCTGACTGAAGCTGGCTGCCTTTCTTTCTACCCATGGGAAACACACACCCCTATGTTACCTGGAGTTTTTCGTCTCCCAGTCGAAACTGGTAAAGAAGGGCAGGGGAATCTGGATGTCGAATCTGAAACTCATGGTCCTGAAGCCCAGAGATGTCCTGAATCCGGGGAAAGATGCTGTCAGTCAATCAGGAAAAGTGCACGCAAACTCTACAAATGACAAGCCTCTCTGCAGTCTAAATCCCACCCACGAAAGGGCTGCCCTACAACTTTCTACCACTTCCACTGGAACTTAAGAAACAGGACTTCAACTGTAGCTTGTTTCTCTTTCAACATTTCTGAAATTGCCACTACCTGAATTTCTGGTTTCTTTCATTATCAATATATACGAATACAAACAATGTCCAAACCAACAAGCAAATTCCCTCAATAACTGGGAAATGTTACCCTGTTCTACATTTCTCAAAAAAATTTTTACTCAGAATTTTATTACTCGAACAAGGTTTTTTAAAAAAGTCTAAAACGAACAGTATAAAAAGGTAGCAATTCATATACAGCAATGATTAAATGCTGACTGTTCACAATAGTAAAAAAGTACTTCAAATGGTACCATTTTATTAACTGTCTGTAACTACGTATTTACCTGCTACTGTTTATTACATCTAAAAGTTAATCTTTATCCTTAGAATGATCATAGATCCTAAGAAGAGAGAAATCTACTCTCTTAAAAAAAAAACTAGCTGTGTTTTCCTGAGTATGAGATACTTCTGTATGGATCTGACCTTACCAACAATCTCTCACTTCTTAAGAGCTTCAGCCTTAAGGTTTTTTCAACTTGGGTTGAATGGGTAGCACAGTACTGTTAATTTTTTAATTATCCTTAAATATCTTCAATTTTCCCTGAAAACAAAAATAATCAGCAATTTTGATTTTGCTCCCACCTGATCCAAATGACAAAAAGTTTCTTTAAGGTGCTGCAGAAGAAGGCAATCCATTTTATTTGTTAACTGGCATTCTCTGTAAGGGAAACCAGCTCGCTGCATCAGCCAGTAAAAGCATCTTGACACATCAGATCCACCATATGCCAGACAGAGCCTGGAGTTAAGAGAAAAGGGCAGCTAAAAATATGCAAAGGGTGTTCCAAAAACTCAACTAGGCACAGCGAAAGAACAAGTTTTAAGAAATACTGTAAGGATAAGTTCAAGAATGAAAGGGCAGAATGGATGTAAGGGAGAGAGAAAGGAAACTAGAAAAACCCAGTGGTGAGCATCAAGAAGTAAAACATGCTACTTGCAAAAAAACCCAAGAGACAGAATACACATTAAGTCCAGCTCACTGCCAAGTCCATATGTATCGCACATGACAGCTGTCTGCCTATCTAGGCTTACCGGCATATAGAGATGACAGGGAATAACATCGTAAGACAAATCTCTCTTGTGGGAGAAAAACTCTGAGACTACCAGCCACTAACTGAGCATTTCTACCATCTGGAGGGATCACTGCTGCTGTGCTGCTTCAGTGGTAGAAGACCTGGGGTCCAGTGTTCTCTTTATACTTCAAGAAGCAATGGCATTAAGTAATACAAATGTACAAATGGAGGAGCTCAAACAACTCACTCAGGGTTTGAGAATGCACTGTAACCTAGGATGTAACGGCTTAACTTTTCTCAAGGACTGCTTAGACCCTCTTTTAAATTTGTTTCTGTGTCTTAAAAGTCAAACTACCTATGTGAGTGACAGGAAGAATAAAATCAGCCTGAAGAAGCCATCCTGGAAACACACAACGCTGCAGAGAACTACCTGGTATGCTCACTTATGCTGGGCTTGTCTCAGATAAGCAAGCTGCAAACCTGCTCGGGCTAGTTACCTTATTAATTCTTCTATCAGTGATAATGTAATGAAGGGACTGGACCACCACCAAGTTACTCTTCACTCATCAAAAACCATCTGACAAGAAAAGCAAATACTACACAACGCTCCAGAGAACTACCTGGTATGCTCACTTATGCTGGGCTTGTCTCAGATAAGCAAGCTGCAAACCTGCTCGGGCTAGTTACCTTATTAATTCTTCTATCAGTGATAATGTAATGAAGGGACTGGACCACCACCAAGTTACTCTTCACTCATCAAAAACCATCTGACAAGAAAAGCAAATACTCAGGAGACCCTGGTGGCCTAGTGGTTAGGATTCTGAGCTTTCACTGCGGTGGCCTATGTTCAATCCCTGGTTGGGGAACTGAGATCCCGCAAGCTATGCAGTGTGGCCAAAAAAAAAAAAAGAAAAAGAAAAAGAAAGAGGAGAAAAGCAAATACTCAAAATGCTAGCTAGACAATTCAGACCTAAAAACGTACTGTCTCCTAAATGACTTGCCTATATAAAGCTTTGCTGTGAGTGTGACTGCCACACCAGTGAGAGACACAGGGCTAACATACACACTTCTCCTATGGGAAAGCACTCAGCAAACACTAGGGCTTCCATGAACTCAATGATGTGAGCTCACACTGTTGTTGTTTTTAGTTCTTAAGTCGTGTCCCAACTCTCTGCGGTCCCACAGCCTGTAGCCTGCCAGGCTCCTCTATCCAGGGCATTCTCCAGGTGAGAAAACTAGAGTGGGTTGCCATTTCCTTTACCAGGATATCTTCCTGACCCAGGAACTGAACCTGTGTCTCCTGCATTGGCAGGCAGGTTCGTTACCACTGAGCTACCCAGGAAGCCTGGGCTCATATCAGAGGGTTCCAATGGAACCAGTTTATAGCCTTGTTATAGCCTAGAATCACCAGTATATAGCCTTGTTCAAATCTGCACTTCCACAATCTCGCTGGCTTCATAAAAAAAATGTGAATATATAATTCCTAGGCATCAGAGGCTTCCCTGATGGCTCAGTGGTTAAAAAGTGTCTGCCCGAAATGCAGGAGACCTGGGTTCAATCCCTGGGTTGGGAAGATTCCCTGGAGAAGGAAATGGCAACCCACTCCAGTATTCTTGCCTGGAGAATCACACGGACAGAGGAGCCTGGTGGGCTACATATAATTCCTAAAAAAACTTCTAACTCAAGATGCTTTTAGTTGAACAGGCTGTAAAGGAAGAGGAAGCAGAGAACATCTCCTTCCAAGCTCCTCACCGAGTGTTCCGATGAGAGACTCCATCCTCCACACAGCACACACTTGTCTTCTGGTCTCCAACATCTACAATACACGTACTGCTTAAGCCACTTCCAAAGGTGGCGCACACAGACTCCTGATGGACCACAATCCCTAAAAAACAAAAGGCAGAGGGGTGATCAGCTGGGGAGCAGGAAAGACCCTATAACAAATACCTAATTAAAGTCTAGGGACCCCCAAGCAAGCATCACTGACCCTCCCAGAATAAGCATTTCAGTCAAGCAGTGAATTAAATCAACTACGTCAAGAAAAAACAAAACAATCTCATTTCAGGCAGGTTTCCCTGGAATAAGACATACCTGAAAAACCCATCTTCATTAGGATCATATTCACTAATTCTTTCACATGCTGTTTATTATAGATATCAGGAATTAACAAGATACATCTATAATACTAAAAAGAACAACAAAGGAGAAAGATAAAATGGTTAATATTCAAGTCAGGTCAAAACAAATTTCACCACACCTGTCCTCAGAGAGGATTCTCTCTAAAGAAGCAGCAGCAATGGCAAGAGGCCCAAAGTAAAAGCTCAAAGCTCTCTGCTATCTATTAGGTTTTATATTAAGAAAAAAAGCTGAAGTTTTGTGGACCTTTTTTTCCTTTTGAATTATTTAAAACTTGTAAAATGAAAAAATATGACAACTGATGTGTCCGAAAAAGGTCCAGAGAGAACGTATAAACACAAGCAAGTTTGCTGATTGCAGAGCAATAGAAATACCAAGAACCAAACAAAATGAGGGGAAAAAAAGAAAGCACCAGATGGGAATTTAGTGAAGGAAAAAAGGATATTCTTAACACCTTAAAGTGGAGACGGCTTCAAGGACACTGTCTTACAAAGAACGGTGTACTTTTATTGACCAAAAATCTCTAAAGACAATCCAGTAACTGGGAATTTCTGTTTACCTTTAAATCTTTCAGTGGGATTTCCAAGTATTTTTGTATTGCATGACACCATATTACTTCAATATCTGCCAGAACAGCTGTAAGAGAGCCTCCAGGTCCTGGGTGAATATTTAACTGACCTCTTCTGATAGGCCAGTGAATATTATAACAGTCCAAAGGATTAACATACAGGGCCTGGAAACGATGGGGAGATGAACATATTGTTAGAACTCTTCTCTCAGGGTTTCCCAGATTCACATTCAAAAACCAAAGGCCAGAAGTTATCATTAACATTTGCTGACTGTTCTCATGTTGAGAGTGGAGTGTCTAATATCTCAGGAGCCAGTGTGACTATCTCTTCCTCAGGGTAAGATTACAGAATGCTTGGGAACAACCAGAACTGGGTGGCAAAGCACATTAATTTTATAAATAGGGCCTACTTTTTCTTCTTCCATTTCACTGTAAACAAGTCTCCTACCTCTTCTCCCACCAAAAACTCAGGGTGATGAGATGTGTTTGTCCACTTATTTCCAGAGCAGTGATCTAAAATCGCCGGTCGCATCTGCTTGTTGTAGGAACGTGCCTGAAACAAAGGAACATCAGAAAATTCTGAGTCTATGCAAGAAAAAAAGGGGCTGCCTGCTTCTCCTCTCTCACAGAATAGATACAGTGGCAAATTTTAATAATGAATCCAAGATCGGTGACAAAATAGGGATTGGTCACAAGTGGATTTTCCTGCCCTTTTCCACAGCCTTGATTTTTCCCATCATGTTAACACTCAGGCTGTGATTCACAGCCAGTCTAAAATGAATATTGTACTCTGCTGAAACTTGAATATAAATTTATATATTTGGTTAACCAACAGTTCATTTGGTTTTTTCTGTAAGATGGCTCAAGTAGCAGTTAGCTGTCTTTAACTTTATTCAAAGCAACTGTTAGATTATGTTGTGATAGCTGTAACATCAGTATGTATTTAAAACAAAAACTTGTCAAAACGGGTAAATTTTTGTGTAGCCATCTTAATATTGATGCTGGGGGGGGAAGGGCAACATTTTCTGCATAGCATGCTTTGTTATTTCAAAAAAGGTAAAAATGCAACTGAAATGCAAAGAAAGATATGTGCAGTAATATGGAGAAGGTGCCGTGACTTATCGAATGTGTCAAAAGTGGTTTGCAAAGTTTCGCTCTGGAGATTTCTCACTGGACAATGCTCCCTGGTCCAGTAGACCAGTGAAGTTGACAGTGATCAAACTGAGACATTACCTGAGAATAATCAACATTATACCATGCAAAAGATAGCCAACATACTGAAAATATCCCAATCGAGCAATGAGTAATATTAGCATCAGCTTGGTTATGTTAAGTGCTTTGCTGTGGGATTGAAAGGGAGTTCTGTATTATGGTCTCCTGGAAAACCAAATGATTCACTCCAACAAGTACTGCTCCCAGTTAGATCGACTGAAAGAAGCAGTCGTTGAAAGGCATCCAGAATTAGTCAACAGAAAATGCATAATCTTCCATCAGGATAACGTAAGACCACATGTTTGTCTATATGGAAAAATTACTATAGCTTGGATGGGAATTTCTGATTCGTCCACTGTTTTCACCAGACACTGGACCTTTTGATTTCCATTTATTTTATTCACAAAATGTTTAGTGGAAAAAAAAAATCAGATCCCTGGAAGTCTGTAAAAGGCACTTGGAACAGTTCTTTGCTCAAAAAGATAAAAAGTTTTGGGAAGACAGAATTATGAAGTTGCCTGAAAAGCAGTAGAAGGCAGTGGAACAAAAGAGTGAACACACTGTTCAATAAAGTTCTTGGTAAAAATGAAAAATGTGTCTTTTATTTTTACTTAAAAACTGAAGGAACTTTTTGGACACAGACTCGTGTCCATCCCCAGCAGTACTGGTTTATCACACTAAAAGGACAGACGGAGTAAGAATACAGCTTCTCATCAGGATGCTGGAATAATACACTCAAGACTCTCAGGCAAACTAAATTTTCATCAACTTAAGAAGCACTACCTTACAAACTGGCTTGCCTAGACATTTGTAACACCAATTTAGGCATTCTGCAGGTGGTTATAAATGGCTTTCTTTCCTTTTTAAAGAAAATCCCATCTTTACTAATTTGCATAATGAAACAGGGAGTGCACACGAATGGTTATGACATAATAGCACTGGTCAAGGGATGAATCTGAAGAAAGAGCTGAGACCCAACCTGCTCAGGGGACACAGGAATCCGTCTTGTACCATTTGACATCTTTTTAGACCATATTGCTTGATCCACCATTTTAAGGCCATTTTGCCTTTGTTCGTTACTTTCAGGTTTCTGGCAGAAAAGAAACAGTGATGAACAATATAAATGATTTAGTGAAAAAGAGAAAGTACGACAAAATACTAACTTAATCTAGTAAGAGGAAATGCTCCCTCATCAACAAGCGTGTCCTTCACTTATATCACATATGTTAACCCTAAGAATTCAAAGTAACCTTTTCATTATTTAGGGAAAAAGAAATCAGAAAAGCACCATCACATAAATCAACTGTTGCAAATACCTATAACCCCTGGTGGTGCAGAAGTTAAAAGCGTCTGCCTGCAATGTGGGAGACTTGGGTTTGATCCCTGGGTAGGGAAGATTCCCCTGGAGAAGGAAATGGCAACCCACTCCAGTATTCTTGCCTGGAGAATCACATGGACAGAGGAGCCTGTTGGGCTACAGTCCATGGGTCACAAAGAGTCGGACACGACTGTGCGACTTCACTTTCACTTTGAAGGGACTTCTGACTTAATATTAGAGCACAGCGTACTTTAAACTTACCAAGTATTTCAAGACTCTTCCATATATTGATATAATTTTCATGCTTACAATTTTATAGCAATATTTTTTCCTACATGTGTTATTTCACTTAGTTAATGAGTATTCCCTGGTGGCTCAGAGGTTAAAGCGTCTGCCTCCGATGCGGGAGACCTGGGTTCGATCCCTGGGTCGGGAAGATCCCCTGGAGGAGGAAATGGCAACCCACTCCAGTATTCTTGCTTGGAGAATCCCATGGACTGAGGAGCTTGGTGGGCTGCAGTCCACGGGGTCACAAAGAGTCGGACACGACTGAGTGACTTTACCTACTTACTTAATGAGTATTCAAGTTATTGTGATATTGCAAAGAACATTCCATAAATACTTTTGAAAAGATTATTTTATTTTCTTTCTATTTTTACTCCTGAGATTTAGTCCCTAAGATAGAATTACAAGATCCAAAGGTATAAATGAGTTTTAAACCCTTACAATGTCAAGTTATAGTTAAGCTTAGAAATGGACTTAAGAATGGTTTGCTAGTTATGCTAGAAAATGAAACCCTAAGGCCTACTATCAGAGTTATAGAAACTGCAAGTTCCTAAAATTATCCTTGATTTAAAGCTTAAAAGTGGATTATAACGTTATATACATATTCAATACCTATCATGAAAAATTTTCCTGTTAATTATCACCTGCAAAATAGGACACTTACTGCATCCTAAGTAAATGACCCCAAGAACATATTATTTTTTGCCTTAAAATTATGATTTAACCTAAGATTATAACAAGTGCTTATTGGAGGAATTCAATTTGCTACAGATTGAAAAAATAAGCTCAATATAAACTCTAAATATCTGGAAGAAAAAATACAGCAGCCAGTTAACAGACACCTGGATGCATCATTTTAAGAAAGTGACAAGTCTGTATCCTCCACTAAAAATCAGCTTCTTCAATACCCAATTCTTCCTGATAGGTTATAAAAATTAATTGTTACCATTATTTCTATATAATCTAAAATTGCTAGCACTGATAAAAAATTGTATTTGTAATCCTGAACAATGTCATTATTTTAAGATACATTAAAGCTATGAAGATGTTGTTCAAGATGATGCCATACACTGAGTATCTGAGCCCTCCCAAGGCTACAACCTTGGGCTTTCTCTCCAGGTCCTACATTTTGTGTGTGTGTGTGTGTGTGTGTGTGTGTGGTGTGTTTTTTTTGTCCACACAGCGTGACTTGTGGGATCTTAGTTCCCTGACCAGGGGCTGAACTTGGCCCCTTGGCAGCAGAAGCAGAGTCTGAGCCCCTGGACCGCCAGGGAAGCCCCTCCAGGCCCTCATCCTGACTTACGTTTAGCCCCTCCCTCAGCAGCCAGCTGTCCTTGTACAGTGGCTGCCCCTGTTGCTTGTGTCTCCGTGCAATGACGTGAGGAATGCTGGCAGGAAGTGTGTCTGTGGCTCGACCAATCCTCAGAGTTGTGGAACCTGGATGTATGACAACAATGAAGTTGCTCTGGATTTGCTGTAAATATAAAACAAAGGAGAGCGGCTTTAGAAAATAATATAGATGGTAACAGACTTAAAGACGCTAGCTTCCTGTGATGACTATCAAACTCATCTTGTATCTGTGTTTCAAGGATCTGACTCATGGCACAAAGGTCAACAAGTCTTTGCTTAAATGAATGAAATCCTAAGCACCCAATGCAAATCAAGCTATGATTTGCGGGTGTTTCTGTGCCAAGCACTACAGGTACAACGCTGACAAGGACAAAGTCCCAGCCCCTAGAGAACGTTCCATTTACTAAAGAAGACAGCTAAATAAGGAATAGGAGTGTGGGGACTACTATGGCTCGTCAAGTGCTGGGTTCCCCAAATCCGAGCACCTGAAGATCCTTGTTAAAAAACAAATAAAAAAGACCCTAAGGCTGCACTACAAACTTTCTGAGTCAGAATCTCCTGGGAGAGACAGCCTAGGAATCTGCAATTTACCAAAGCTCCTGAGGGAAGCAGTGTCATCGCTCAGCTGTGACAACACTGGTTGAGTAGGTGAGGGAAGAAATGTAGTATTAGAACAAAACCACTGTTTTCTAATGCTGGAAAGTAAGGCTCAATACAGGAACCACTTTCGAGAATGAGCATAAACTGTATTTTGGTCACTGTTTTTTACATACTTCACCCTTACTGACTCTGTGCTATTTACCTGATCTGGTAAGAGTTTGGAGTTAAAAGGCCAGAGTTCACAATTCTATCCTCATATGCAGACAAAGGGAAGTGCCTTGGTGCAGGCCTGAAGGTCAGCACTGTAAGCTGAGAAATCTGAATCTATCACCACCTGTTCTTGGGAGACAGTCAAAAGGACTGACAAAGAAGCACAAATCAAGACAGTGGGCTTTCAGAGCCATAATTCTCAATGGAGACGAATATAACCTGAGTGATGGGAACCTTTTCCATGGAAACACGCTGAGGGACTCAGTGGGGGACTCAGACGCCAACAGTCCTGACAAATGGATGCCTCTGCCGAGAACGGCCTTTCCAGCGCGACTCCGCAGCCAGCACCTACTCCGTTCCACCCGTTGGCTACAGCTGTGTCTTCCCGGCCTGCCCCCTTTCAAAACATTTCTGTAACTTGTTGGTAAGATACAGTTCAGAACCTCCAAGACCAGGACCCTGCTTATTCCTCTAGCTTTACTCTAGAACTACTTCCTTCTCAGTCTCTTTGGCCTTCCGAATCCAGATTTCTCCTGATTTCTCAGCTTACAGTGCTGACCTTCAGGCCTGCACCAAGGCACTTCCCTTTGTCTGCAGTGTTCTTTCTCCCTTTTAAATCTCACTCTTCCCTTCCGGTCTTAAGTTAAATGTCATTACACCAGGTGAGTTTGTCCTGCTGTAATAAAATCTTATGGCACCCCTGCGTTTCATGACACTTGTCATTCTTACAATGATTTACTGATTGCTGTCCCAGAAGACAAAACCTTCATGTAAGAGGGGACTGTTACTGTCTCGTTCACTACTCTATGCCCAGTGCATGGCACAGAGGTCATCTGATGAATGGTGATGGCACCATTCTCACAAGGCCTGGTGCTATTCAGCAGACTCCTCAAGCTTCTGTGTGTTATGGCAGACAACACATAACTAGGCGACTGAGTTAAACCAAAGAGGCTGCTTGCCATCTGGGACAGGGTGGTGATGGTTTAGTTGCTACGTCGTGTCTGACTCTTCCGCAATCCCATGGATTGTAGTCCCCCAGGCTCCTCTGTCCATGGGGTTTCCCAGGCAAGAATACTGGAGTGGGTTGCCATTTCCTTCTCCAGGGGATCTTCCAGACTCAGGGATCAAACCGGCATCATCTGCTTGGCAGGTGGATTCTTTACCAATGAGTTACCTGGGAAGCCTGCCGTGGGGGACACCTGTACCCCATCAATGGCACACAGGCTGCAGGACACTGATTGGGAAGCTCTGGGAGTAGTAAATACAGTTTTCCAAAGTCTGGACAAGGACTTTTTATTAATTACATATTTATTTTAACATATTAGAGTAACTAGCCAGTGAATCCTACATATCATTTCCTGGACATTATTGCTTAAGAAAAGATTCAGAAGGAAAAAAAAAAAAAGGCATTCAGCAAATAACAGCAGAGCTGCCACAGAGGATATGGAAAAACCAAAAGGTGCTACATGACTGACTGATGTTAAGCAAATATTCCAACAGGGTTAAGGGCCCTGGCTCTGGATTCACAGATACGGCTTCAAATTCAGACTGTGCCACTTCTTGGCTCTGACTGAAGTTCCTACCTCAGAGAGCTACTATGAGGATTAAAAGAGTTGATCATGCAGCTCGGAGTCTGGCTAGCTTTTCCAAAGTTCCCCTTCAGAAGAGGCTGGACTCTCTCATGATGACACCCCTCTTAAGCTCTCCAGTCTCATTTCTTGCTCTCTCTTCTTCCCTGATTCCAGATATTCTCACCTCCAACGCTTTCCTATGCTCTCTTGGCCCAGGTCTCCTCCACAATGTTCTCCTGTCCTCACACTCTCCATGGCTAACTCCTAAATATCCTTTAGGTCTTTGTCTAGGTGTCAGCTGCACAAATAGATGGCGAAAAAAATGGAAAAAGTGACAGACTTTATTTTCTTGGGCTTCAGCATCACTGCAGACGGTGACTGCAGCCATGAAATTAAAAGACGCTTGCTTGCTCCTTGGAAGAAATGCTATGACTAACCTAAAGAGCATGTTAAAAAGCAGAGACATCACTTTTGGTTGGACAACAAAGGTCCATATAGTCAAAGCTATGGTTTTTCCAGTAGTTAGGCATGGATTTGAGAGTTGGACCATAAGGAAAGCTGAGCACTGAACAATTGATGCTTTTTTGAACTGTGGTGCTTGAAAAGACTCTTGAGAGTCCCTTGGACTGCAAGATCAAACCAGTCAATCCTAAAGGAAATCAACCCTGAATATTTATTGAAGGCACTGATATTGAAGCTGAAGTTCCAATACAAAGGCCACCTGATGTGAGGGGCTGACTCACTGGCAAAGACCCTGATGCTGGGAAAGACTGAAGAAAGGAGAAGAGGATGACAGAGGAGGAGATGGTTGGATGGCATCACCAACTGAATGCACCTGATTCTGAGCAAACTCCGAAGACAGTGAAGGACAAGGAGGCCTGGTGTGCTGCAGTCCATGCGGTCGCGAAGAATCGGACACGGCTTAGCGACTGAACAATGGTGCTGGCACTGGCCATCCCACACCGGCCTGGTTACCTACTGCCCCAGCTCGGCTGGAGCTTTCTCCTCCCGCCTCCTCCTCTCCAAGTGGGAGAATCCTAGAGAGTGGGAACTGCCATGGCCCCCACACACCATCCTGTCTGCTCCCGCAACCATATGACGGTAGAGTGACAGCCCTGTCCTGGTCTCACGGTCCGGAACGGGCTCGTCCAGCAGTTGGTGGGGGCGACCGGCGGGGACGCAGTGACCGGGCCATCTGCCCAGTGCCCTCGCGGCGAACGGGAAATGACCGCCGTGCACACGCACCCGGGTGAGGGCCCGAGGCCTCGGGGCGCTCGCCAGTCTCCTCCCCTCGCCCAGCTCCGCGGCCCCCGCCCGGGCCCGGAAGCCGCCTCACCTCCTGCAGCGACTCGGGCACCAGCGCGGGCACGATGGGTCGCTTCACCCCGCGCTGCTCCTTCTCCTTCTCCCCGCCCTTCTCCTTCCCGTTCTCCGCCTCTCCCTTCTCCGCCTGGGTCATGTCGGCCGCCGACGCCCCTCGTCCCTAGCTCCAGTGACGCGAGGCGAATGCCGGGGAGCTGGTCTCGGCGCCTACGGTACCGCTGCTTACAGACAAGGCGGCCGCCAGGCGTCGGCCCAGAGGATCCCGGGAAGGCGGAAGGGCGGAGGCGGAGCTGCCCGGAGCGGGCGGGGTGGGGTGGGGGGGTGGATTGGGCGGATGCTGATGCGATTGGTCAGGGCTGCAGCGTGCCGGCCAGCTCCGTGTGTTTTGTTTTGCGTACTTGCTGTTGAATCGGCGATACCTAGCATCTCGCTTAAACCTCACACGTGTTTCTTCTGGCTTCTCAGATAACGTACGTAATTTTAGTTTTCCTCGTACTTCACTGGCTGTGCTCAGTCCGGCCTCGGATGTTAGTCTTCCCTGGAGAGTTTAGGGCATCTCTCTACACACTCCTTGGAGGACTTGATCCAGTTTCATGGCTTTAAATATGAAGATAACTCCCAAATATGTATTTCCAGTTTGGATCTCTCCCTGATAACCAATTGCTTCTTTAGTATCTCCACTTAGATGTCTACAAGGCATTGCAATCATATACAAAATGGAACTCTTGATCCCCCATATCTACTCTCACTTAAACCATCCTCAGCAAGTTTCACTTTGTTTCTTCAGTCATCCACATCTTCTACAGCCAAATCCATCAGCAAATCCCAGTCTCTCAAATATGCCTTCAATGCAACCACCTCTCCATTCCTACCACCATTACCTAGTCCAATCTACTGCCTCACTTGGAACACAACATCCTCTGAACGCATTTCCCTGCTTCCAGTCTTGTCCTCCTGTGATCTGGTCTTCATACAAACCAGTGTATTAATGTCCCTCCACTCCTGTTTCCAGGCAGAGTTGAATAAATGCTTACAAATGGATACAAAAACACTTTTACCTGAACACCTTGGATCCAAAGACTATTAAACACAAAATAGAACTGTCTGTACTATTCATTTTTTTCATAACTATTTTAGTGCCTATTGTGACTTCCCTGGTGGCTCAGACGGTTAAGCCTCTGCCTACAATGCAGGAGACCTGGGTTCGATCCCTGGGTTGGGAAGATCCCCTGGAGAAGGAAATGGCAACCCACTCCAGTACTCTTGCCTGGAAAATCCCATGGACTGAGGAGCCTGGTAGGCTACAGTCCATGGGGTCGCAAACAGTCAGACACGACTGAGCGACTTCACTTCTTCAGTGCCTATTACACGTAGCCACTGTTCAAAGCGACGTGTAATAGGCACTGAAATAGTTATGAAAGAATGAATAGTACAGACAATTCTATTACTGTTCAAAGCAGGCTTCCCTTGTGGCTCAGCTGGTACAGAATCTGCCTGCAATGAAGGAGACCTGGGTTCAATCCCTGGGTTGGGAAGATCCCCTGGAGAAGGGGAAGGCTACCCATTCCAGTATTCTGGCCTGGAGAATTCCATGGACTGGATAGTACATGGGGTCACTTTCACTTCACTTCACTGTTCAAAGCACTGAGATAAAGAAGAAAAATCCCTAACCAAATAGAGCTTTCATTCTAGTGAAAGAAGAGTTACCTGCATTCAGATGGAATTAAAGCCAATAGGTAGCATCTCTAGAACTAAAATTGGCAGATAGACTGAAGCCCATAATTTTAAAGACCACTTATCAAACGAACATTCTGTAGCTCAGGTCTGTTGGTTATGGCTTTATAAGTACCCTGCTAACTACAGTTGGTAGCAAATAAGACATACTGTATTAAAGATCCATGGGACGGATAGGTTTTAAGATTCAAAATTAATTCAAGAGAATAGATATCATATGCATACTACTGAAATAAGCACAGTGATTTATTTATAAGTGAGAACAAAAAACCCAACAATGAACAATATTTCATAAGTTGAAAAAGGTGACACTAATAGTAATCAATACACAGTCTTTTATTTTCCTTCAAATTTGCAGCTTTTTGAGTTTTAATTTTATAAAGATGAGAAGTTGGGAAGTCAGCTTTGTAACCTAAAAATATTTACTTATTAAAACTATATTAACACTTTCACAGACGATACAAAAAAGATGAGACAAATGTGCATTTATAGAACTGCGTGTCAGTCATGCCAGATCCCTGCAGAGGGAATTCCCAGCATGACCTCATTCGTCTGTGAGGACACAGAGCAGTCCTAGTTTAGACGTACACGTTCATCTAACTTGTCCAGCATGATCAGCACTCCATTTCTGGATGGTTTCCTTCTGCTATTAATGTGCACGTCCAGTTGTCTGCTTCTTAGAGCAGACATTTACCTAAAAGAGAACATTATAGTAGTTACTAATTGGTAATTCGGATCTGTATGAAAAACTCAGTCATTGCATGTTATAAAACCTTCTTCAAAAGACATTTTGATTCAAAAGATAATTTTTCAAGGGTTAAGATATAAATATTTTTCCAAATAAGACATCTGAGTATAAAATGCTGTGACTTCTATTTCCCTAAAGAAAGCCTTCCTAAGGAGGCATTTTCAAAATGAAATCTCTGGAGAACTGCAGACTGTAAATTACCTTCCTCATCCACCGGCCATTGGAGGAGGATTAGGGCCCTGCAGATGATTAATTCGACCCATTCTTCTTCTGGGGGGGTTTCCTGGAGGCCTAAGATAAGAAAAGTTAATTTCTACTATTTAGTAGGTTCTTTTCAAACACTCAAATAGATCCTTTCTTAATTTAAAATAGGAACTACCATTTAGATCTGAGTTGAAAATTCAAATACTGAAAGAGACCAGACACATTACACACAAGGAAAAGTGAGTCAAGCAAGAATTATGATAAACTGAACAACAGCTCCTATAAATGCCTACTGAAACCCAACTCCAGTTTATTTTAGCCATATGGAAACACAAGTCTCACCCAGTGCTGCTGGATCTTGAGATTTCCATTAGCAGAGGGAAATCTATAGACTCTAAAGTGAAATCTCTAGATTTTAATGTTGACCATCGCTTTTCATTCTCTAATTTAGACTTTTCCCATAGGATATTTGATGTATTTAGCTTTATCAGATTAACTCAGATTATCAAATCAGAGGCAACTTGTTTGATTTACAATAATGCATTAATTTTGTAAAACAGAATTTAAGCCTTTAAATGAGCCTAACTATGTCTGTCTGCCTATTTTTAATAAATTACACAGAGGGGTAAAAACATCTTTTATTAATTTAACAAGTTATACCCTCTTCCGTCATCATATCTGGAATCAGATGAGCTTCCGTAGCCTCTTCTCTTTTTCACATCTTGTTGAAGCAGAGTTCTGAAACTGAAAGGGGCAGGAAACAAAAGAAGATCCACTTTCAACACTGAAAAATTTCTATGGCTTCAACTATCATCTCTGTGGGAGGAAGACTAAACTAACTTAGCTCCAAAGCCCCCTTTCTTGAGGCCAGCTAGACAACACCATCTATCACAAACACAGGTTTCAACATAGTATTCTGTGTTCCGGGCTGAAGCTTCCATCCCTTGTCTTTCTTATCTGCTGTAACTCTTCTAGACAGAGTCAACTCAAACTTTCTCCCTCTGCTCCGTCTTGACTGTCAAGCCCCAGAGACTGCTTTTAAAGTACTGCATGTGTATTTCCTGTGCCAAAAGCTTACCCAATGTTACCTTGGGGAAGGAGGGATTGAGGTGGTATGCCAGAGGCACAGGGTTTTCTGGGAATTCATTTAAATGGAATTTTCTTTATTTGTAAAGGGGAAAGGATTTAACTAAATTAAAAGTTAACTAAATTAATTAAATAAACAATATGGAGGTGAAATTTGTAAGAGATTGCAAAGAAGTTTTGCAGTACCAAACTTAGGCCTTTCTATCCCCTGTTTTATTTCTCTATGGTAGTCTCTTCTATTTTACTCCTTTTAATTTATGCTACATGGAGCCATCAGATTAAACTTTATATACCAGAGCTACCATCAAACTAAGTATAAATATCATAGGCTGATTTTCAAACTTCTCTGCCATCTTTCTTGTGTCTCTCCCACCTGGAATAACCTCCTCTGATGTCCACCTCCCACCATCATGCCTTCCCCAAGGCCCCTTGTAAAATGAAAGTATTTACTGACTTTAAAGTCAAGGAAGAAACTATCTCCCACATCTCTGGAGTTCTTGGCCCATGAGACACTCAAATGTATGTTTAAATTTTGGATGAGTAAGACTTTTTAGTAGTTGATGAAAAATTTTCATAAAACAGAATATGAAAGACCAAAAAAAAAAGAATCTAACTAAGAATTGCTTGAAATTATGGTGAATTATGTGTATCCTGTGGATTGATGCTAATCCTTCATTTAAGAAAAAAAGTTTATGGCTTGGGAGCCTTTAAAATTCAAGATCTAATTCCCCTTGTTTACTCAGTGTATACTGTGCAATAAAAGTTGCACGTACACATAGAAGGTGCAAATAACATAAAGTGAGGTAGGTCATTGGCAACAGAAAGAGCTGGTCTGGCCCCATAGCTGCAGGCTGAAATGGTTACCACGAGGGCTAAGTCATGGTCAACCTTACTAACTCAAGAAGACATTTATAATCATACAAGGTGTTTAAGGGGAGTTTTCCCAGTATACAGGTCTTTATCTCTCTTAGAAAAACTATTAATAAAATTCACAATTGAAAACTGCTTAGGAAAGCTGAGCTTGTTTAAGATACCAATATAATGTCTCTAACGTACCTCTGTCAACTTAAAAATATCAGGGCTATTAACAGCACTACTATACTTACAACAAAACCACGAACTCAGCTATTCCCCAGAAGAAATCTGTTATAAAAGATAATCTCCATGGGGACTGACTCCTGCTGTCCAACACTTGTCCTGCAGATAAGAATGAAGAAACTTTGGTTAGTGCTACAAATCCCTGACACAAGACACATCACACTTAATCAGTCAGGTAACAATCATAAGCTCAATTTTCAACATGTTTGCTGTTCCAAACAGTCTATGCAAGGAGAAGTCTGTTATGTGTATATGGTCCTAAGGAAAGGTTTGGGGAAGTGAAGCTCTGTGATCTAGAGGCCATTCCTTTCATATGTCAAATAATGTGTCCTATAGTTTGTAATTTTTGGTGGGTGATATCTCAATAATTTTTTTTTAACGAGGTAAAATATACACAAAAAGTTTTATCCCTTTAATTATTTTAAGTGTACAATTCTATGGCATTAAGTACATTACCATACAACCATTATCATCAGCTACTTCCAGAGCTTTTTCATCTTCCCCAACTACAACTCCACACCCCTTAAACACTAACTCCTCATTTCTCCGCTCCCCACACCCTAAAAACCACCATTCTACTTTGTGTCCCTATGAACTTGACTGCTCTAGGAAACTTGTATGAGGAATCATACGCTATTTGTCTTTTAACAACTGGCTAGTTCACTCAGTACAATATCTTCAGGATTTATCCATATTGCAGAATATGTCAAAATATCCTTCCTTTTTAGGCTGACGAATATTCCACTGTGTGAATATATTACATTTTGTTTATCCATTCACCTACTGATGGGCACTCGGGTTGCTCCTACGTTTTGGCTACTGTGAACATGCTACTAAGAACACGGGTGGACAAATATCTGTTTATTCAAGCATTTTGAGGAAACAAATGAGATGAATGAGTATACAGAATGCTCACACCACTTCCATTTCCTAGATGTGTTTGGAGTATCTCTTTCACTTGCAAAGTCTCTTGCCTAGATAAAAAGACTGTTTATACATACTCTTAAAATCTTCATAACCACCTAACAGTTGTTATGTTAAAATTCCTGTAAGTCAAAAAATTTGTGTGCACTAAGTACTAAAGAGAATTTGGCTTACAGCTATTTCTTTAACAGAATGCTGTTGATCCTAATTACAGACTCCAGTTTTATCTTACAGAAAAATGCATCTACTTTTCAAACCACTTTAAATAATAGAAGCTATATCAGGAAAAGTGAATACTCTAGAGAGATTCAGTCTTGTAAATCAACAGGTCAGAATATTTTGAGAGAAGAGCCATCTGTCAACTACCTGTTCTCGCCATTTTTCCAAGGGCTTCACCACACTCACTGCCACCCCCGCCCCCACCGCCAACCCCCACT
>SJYX01011327.1:207995-252778 GCA_006410675.1 Oreotragus oreotragus | reverse complement strand
TTGTTCACAGTGATGCTTCCCAAGGCTCACTTGACTTCACATCCCAGGATGTCTGACTCTAGGTGAGTGATCACACCGTCGTGATTATGTGGGTCATGAAGATCTTTTTTGAATAGTTCTTCTGTATATTCTTGCCACCTCTTCTGAATATCATCTACTTCTGTTAGGTCCATACCATTTCTGTCCTTTATTGAGCCCATCTTTGCATGAAATGTTCCCTTAGTATCTCTAATTTTCTTGAAGAGGTCTCTAGACTCTCCCATTCTACTGTTATCCTCTATTTCTTTGCATTGATCACTGAGGAAGGCTTTCTTATCTCTCCTTGCTATTCTTTCAACTCTGCATTCAAATGGGTATATCTTTCATTTTCTCTTTTGCCTTTCACTTCCCTTCTTTTCTCAGTTATTCGTAAGGCCTCCTCAGTAACCATTTTGCCTTTTTGCGTTTCTTTTTCTTGGGGATGGTCTTGATCGCTGCTTCCTGTACAATGTCACAGACCATTGTCCATAGTTCTTCAGGCACTCTCTCTATCAGACCTACCCCTTGAATCTATTTGTCACTTCCAGTGTATAATTGTAAGGGATTTGATTTAGGTCGTTCCTGAATAGTCTAGTGGTTTTCCCTACTTTCTTCAATTTAGTCTGAATTTGGGAATAAGGAGTTCATGGTCTGAGCCACAGTCAGCTCCCAGTCTTGCTTTCGCTGACTGTATAGAGCTTCTCGATCTCTGGCTGCAAAAAATATAATCAATCTGATTTTAGTATTGACCATCTGGTGATGTTCATGTGAAGAGTCTTCTCTTGTGTTGTTGGAAGAGGGTGTTTTCTCTGACCAGTGCATTCTCTTGGCAAACTTCTATTAGCCTTTGCCCTACTTCATTTTGTATTCCTAAGCAAATTTGCCCATTACTCCAGGTACCTCTTGACTTCCTACTTTTGCATTCCAGTCCCCTATGATGAAAAGGACATCTTTTTTGGGTACTAGTTCTAGAAGATATTGTAAGTCTTCACAGTACCATTCAACTTCAACTTCTTCAGCATTACTAGTCAGAGCACAGACTTGGATTACTGTGATTTTGAATGGTTTGCCTTAGAAATAAACAGAGTTCATTCTGTTGCTTTTGAGATTGCATCCAAATACTGCATTTTGGATTCTTTTGTTGACTATGATGGCTACTCCATTTCTTCTAAGAATTCTTGCCCACAGTAGTAGATATAATGGTCATGTGAGTTAAATTCAGCCATTCCAGTCCATTTTAGTTCGCTGATTCCTAAAATGTTGATGTTCACTCTTGCTGTCTCCTGTTTGACCACTTCCAATTTGCCTTAATTCATGGACTTAACATTCCAAGTTCCTATGAAAAATTGCTCTTTACAGCATCGGACTTTACTTCCATCACTAGTCACATCCACAACTGGGCGGTGGTTTGCTCTGGCTCCATCCCTTCATTCTTTCTGGAGTTATTTCTCCACTGATCTCCAGTATCATATTGGGNACCACTTCCAGTTGGCCTTGATTCATGGACCTAACATTCCAGGTTCCTATGCAATATGGCTCTTTACAGCACTGGGCTTTACTTTCAGCACCAGTCACATCCACAACTGGGTGTTGTTTTTGCTTTGGCTCCATCTCCATTCTTTCTGGAGTTATTTCTCCACTGATCTCCAGTAGCATATCGGGCATCTACCCACCTGGGGAGTTCATCTTTCAGTGTCCTATCTTTTTGCCTTTTCACACTGTTCATGGGGTTCTCAAGGCAAAAATACTGAATGGTTTGCCATTCCCTTCTCCAGTGGACCATGTTTTGTCAGAAGTCTCCACTATGACCTGTCCATCTTGGGTGGCCCTACATGGCATGGCTCATGGTTTCATTGAGTTAGACAAGGCTGTGGTCTGTGTGAATAGATTGGTTAGTTTTCTGTGGCTGTGGTTTTTCTTCTGTCTGCCCTCTGATGGAGAAGGATAAGAGGCTTATGGAAGCTTCCTGATGAGAGAGACTGGGGGGGAAACTGGGTCTTGTTCTCATGGGGTTGGCCATGCTCAGTAAATCTTTAATCCAATTTCTGTTGATGGGCGGGGCTGTGTTCCCTCTCTGTTGTTTGACCTGAGGCCAAACTATGGTGGAGGTAATGAAGAAAATGGTGTTAAGTGTTAGTGTTAGCCACTCAGTCCTGTCTGACTCTTTGTGACTCCATGGACTGCAGCCCACCAGGTTCCTCTGTCCATGAGATTTTGGCGACCTCCTTCAAAAGGGCCCAGGCACACACTGCTGCACTCAGTGCCCCCAGCCTGCAGCAGGCCCCTGCCAACCCAGGCCTCTGACGAAGACTCCTGGACACTCACAGGCGAGTCTGGGTCAGTCTCTTGTGGGGTCCCTGCTCCTTTCTCTTGTGTCCTGGTGCACAGAAGGTTTGGTTTGTGCGCTCCAAGTCTGTTTCCCAGTCCTGTGTAAGCTCTGGTGGCTCTATGGTGGGGCTAATGGCGACTTCCTCCAGGAGGGCTTATGCCAGACCCAGGTCTACTGCACCCAGACCCCCTGTCCCTGCAGCAGTCCACTGCTCCCCCATACCTCCAGAGGAGACACTCAAACACAGTTCTGACTCAGTCTCTGTGGGCTCTCTGGGTCCTGGTATGCACAAGGTTTGTGCGCTGGTGGCTCTGTGGCAAAGAATCCACCTCCTTGTGAAGAACACAGGAGACACGGGTTTGATCCCTGACCCAGGAAGATACCATGCAAAACAACTAAGCCCATGCGCCACAACTACTGAGCTTATGCTCTGGAACCCAGGAGCCACAGATTGAGCCCATGGGCCACAACCACTGAAAGAAGGTGAAAGTGTTAGTCACTCATTCGGATCCAACCAGGGAAGCCCAGCAACCACTGAAGCCTACCCAGTGTTGATTATAACCCCCATGTCAACCAACTGGAAAATAACTCAAAGTATATTGTTAAAAAACCAATAGAATTAAAATGTCTATTTAACACAAGAGAAGTTATTCATGGAGGAATAGGAAAAAAGGCATAAGACACAGAAAACAAATAGAATGATAGACATAGATGCAGCCTTATCAGTAATCATATTAAGTGTAAGTGGATTAAACACTCAAAACCAGAATGGTTTAGCAGAATGAGTTTTTTAAAAACTCATGATATATGCTATCTATAAAAGACATATTTAGATTTAAATATACAAATAAGTTGAAAATAGAAGAATGAAAAGAGATAAACCATGCAAACCATAACGAAAAGATAGCTGACATGGCTATACTACTATCAGACATGATAGACTTTAAGAGAAAATTTGTCACTAGAGAAAAAGATGGACATTTTATAATGATAACAGTGTCACTATAACAAGAATATAGAACAATTATATATGCACCCAATAGAGTCCCAAAATATGTTAAGCAAAAACTCATAAAATCAAAGGAAGAAATAGACAATCCAATAATAATAGTAGAAGACTTTAATATCCCACTTTCAATACTGGCAAGAAAAATTGGATAGTCTTCTTGAATTGGTAATAAAAAGTATTTCTACAAATAAAAGCCCAGAAGCAAGTGGCTTTTCTGGTGAATTCTGCCAAACATTTAAATAATTAATACCAATTCTTCACAAACTTGAATAGAATAGAAGAGGAAGAAACACTTCTCAGTTCATTTTATGAAATCAGTACCATCTTGATACCAAAACAAGATAAAGACATCAAAAGAAAAGTACAGACCAGTATCTCTGACAAATGCTTTGACACTCAGTCATGTCCGACTCTTTGCAACCCCATGGACTGTAGCCCAGAAGGCTCCTGCTGCTGCTGCTGCTAAGTCACTTCAGTCGTGTCCGACTCTGTGTGACCCCATAGACGGCANTTGATACCAAAACAAGATAAAGACATCAAAAGAAAAGTACAGACCAGTATCTCTGACAAATGCTTTGACACTCAGTCATGTCCGACTCTTTGCAACCCCATGGACTGTAGCCCAGAAGGCTCCTGCTGCTGCTGCTGCTAAGTCACTTCAGTCGTGTCCGACTCTGTGTGACCCCATAGACGGCAGCCCACCAGGCTGCCCCATCCCTGGGATTCTCCAGGCAAGAACACTGGAGTGGGTGGCCATTTCCTTCTCCAATGCATGAAAGAGAAAAGTGAAAGTGAAGTCGCTCAGTCTGTCTGACTGTTAGCGACCCCATGGACTGCAGCCCACCAGGCTACTCCGTTCATTGGATTTTCCAGGCAAGAGTACTGGGGTGGGGTGCCATTGCCTTCCCCGAGAAGGCTCCTATGTCCATGGAATTCTCCAGGCAAGAATACTAGAGTGGGTTGCCATTTCCTTCTCTAATCTCTAACAGATAGGGATTAAAATATCCTTAGAAAATGTATTAACAAAATGAACAGCCACATATTAAAGGATTATACACTACAACTAACGAGTTTATCCTAGGAATTCAAGTTTGGTTAACATCTGAAATTAATGTAATATACCATATTAACAGAATAGAGGCAGAAACGACATCGTCTTAATAGTTGCAGAATATGCATTTGACAAAATCCAAAACCTTTAAAGATAAAAAAGTCAATAAATGAGGAATAGATGTGAACTCCCTCAACCCGATAAAGGGCTCTACAAAACAAAACCAAACAGCACAGCCAAGATCATATTTAATGGATGAAAGAGTGTTTTCCTCATAAGATCAGGAACAAAACAAAGCTGTTCACTCTCACCAGTTCTATTAACATTATGCTGGAGTATCTAGCCAAGACAATTAGGCAAGAAAAAGAAATAAAAGGAGTTCTGATTGAAAAATAAGAAATAAAACTATCTTAATTTGCAAATGACCTGTTCTCATATGTAGAAAATCCTAAGGAACACACACTCATGCACATGCATGTATACATACACACACATACACATATGGACTTAGAGATAACAAATGAATTCAGCTAGACAGCAAGATTCAAGATTAATGTACAAAAATCCCCTGTATTTCTATATGCTAGCAATGAATGATCCAAAAGTGAAGTCATGAAAACTATTGTATTTATCATAGCATTAAAAATAATAAAATAAGAATGAATTTCACAAAAAAGGGCATAACTTGTAAACTGAAGCCTCTAAAACGTTGTTGGGAGAAATTAAGGGAAACTTAAGTGTAAAGATATCATGTTCATGGACAGTAAGACTAAATATTAAGGTGGTGATACTTCCCAAATTGATCTATACTTTCAACATAACTTCTATCAAAATCCCAGACAGTATTTCTTCATAGAAACTGGCAATGTAATCCCAAAATTCATATGGAAATTCAAGGGACTCAAAATAGCCTTTATTCTAGAAAAATAACACATTTCCTGATTTCAGAATGTATTATAAAGCAACAGTAACCAAGATAATTCAGTACTGGCATGAAGACAAACACAGAGATCAATGGGATAGAATCCATAGTCCAAACATACACCCAACTAACAAGTAATTAAAAATAAACCCATATACCTATTGTTAATTGATTTTGACAAGAGAGCGAAAATAATTGAATGCAGACCAAGAACAGTCTTTCCAATAACAGTGCTAGATATTCACATGTAAACGAGTGATGTTGGACCTATAAGTTACACCAGACACAGAAATTAACCCAAAGTGAATCAAAGCTCTAACTATCTAAGAGTTAAAACTATAAAACTCTTCAAAGAAAACATAGGTGTAAACCTTTGTGATGTTGGTCTCAGCAGTGATGTCTTTACACATGATATTTCAGGCACAGGCAACCAAAGGATAAAACAGGTAAACTGCATGTCATTAAAATTGAAACCTTTTGTGCATCAAAGCATACTACAAGAAAATGAAAAGACACAGGATGGAGAAATTTTTTTTTATAGCTCATATATCTGATGAGAGTATTCAGAATATATAAAGGCTCATCAATAAAAAGACAAATAACCTAATTTTTAAATGAGCAAATGATCTGAATAGGCCTTTCTTCAAAGAAGATACAAAAATGGCTAATAAGCACACGAGAAGATGCTCAACATCATTTAATAACCAGGGCAATGCAAATGAAAAGCACATGAAATGTCTCATACTAGGTGAGTGATACCACACCCGAGGATGGCTATGATAAAAAAATGGACAATAACAAGTGTTGAGGATGTGGAGAAACTGGAACACACCATTGCTGATGAGAATGTACAACAGTAGCCACTCTGTAAAACGCTTTGTTTCACGAACAGTTAAACACAGATTTCCCAGAATGACCCAGCAATTTGACTCCTAGGAAAATACCCAAAAGACTTGAAAACATATGTCCATACAAAAATGTGTATGGCAGCATTATTTATAATAACCAAAAAGGCAGAACAACTCAAATGTGCCTCAATTAATGAACGGATAAACAAAATGTGGTATATGAACACCCTGCGATTTTGTTTACCTGAAAATGTCTTAGTTTCCTCTCTCACTCTCGAAGGGCAGTTTTGCCAGATAATCCACATCAGAAGAACCTTAACAGTTTTTTTCTTTTTCTTTTTTTCTTTTAGCACGCTTAATATATTAGCCCACTACCTCTGGCTTCCAAATTTCTTAGGAGAAATCTGATTATCTTGTTTGAGGATTCATTGTGTATGACAAGTATCTTCTGTTTTACTGCTTGTAAAATTCTCTTTGTCTTTGCCTTTCATCAGTTGGATTATAATGTTTCCTGGTGTGGCATATGTGTGCATGCATGTTCAGTCTTAACTGACTCTTTGCAGCCCCTTGGACAATAGCCTGCCAGGCTCCTCTGTCCATGGAATTTTCCAGGCAAGAATACTGGAGCGGGTTGCCATCTTGTACTTCAGGGGATCTTTCCAATCCAGAGATCAAACTTGTGTCTCCTGGATCTCCTGTACTGGCAGCCTGATTCTTTACAACTGTGCCACCTGGGAAGCCTTCCTGATGTTGTATTCTTTAGCAATGAGGAATTCTTTGAGTTTCTTAGATGCTTATATTTGTGTCTTTTATAAAGTTTGGGAGGCTTTTGGCCACTATAAAAACTTTCATGGCTCAGTTAATTAGTACTCTCTTCTTCTTCTCCCCTCACCCTCTTCCTTCCTGATGATCAGAAACTCCTTTGTAATCAATTTTATTGCAGATTTTTATTTGTTTGTTGCTATTTTTTCCTTCTTTTTAAATTTTTTTCCTTTAAAAAAATGTATCACTATTTTTTAGTCTGCCATCTTCTTGGTCAGTTGGCTTTCCAAATAAAGTTGTAGTCCTTGCCTTAAAACCTTGTCTCTCAGTTAATTGGTCTGTTGTGTGGCGAGCAGACTAAGTTTGGACTCGTTAACAGGGTTTTGTTTTTTTTTTTTTCTTTTGCATACTCAAGTTTTATGATTTAAGTGGCACCATGCATTTTCAACTACAATTAACAACAAAATTTACCTCTCATCTGGTCTCATGCAATTTTCTTGGCAGAAATAAATTGGTGATTTATGGCCATACGGTCTTCCCTGGTGGCTCAGAGGTTAAAGTGTCTGCCTGCAATGCAGGAGACCTAGGTTCGATCCCTGGGTTGGGAAGATCCCCTGGAGAAGGAAATAGCAACCCACTCCAGTATTCTTGCCTGGAGAATCCCATGGACGGAGGAGCCTGGTGGGCTACAGTCCATGGGGTCGCAAAGAGTCGGACACGACTGAGCGACTTCACTAATAATAATGGCCATATTTAACCCTCAAACTCTACAGAAAAAAAAAAAAATGTTCACAGGCCAATGCATCCAAATAATGTATGTTAGTCCAAACAGCTGGGAGATATGAAGTGTTTGTAGTCAGCTGGAACCTGCTTGATTCCACGGGATCCAATCACTGTTTTACAGATTCATTATTTAGGTTCTGATATGCTGTTGTTCAGTTGCTCAGCCATGTCTGACTCTTTGCGACCCCACATCCTGCAGCACACCAGGCTTTCCTGTCTTTCACTGTGTCCCGGAGTTTGTGTAAACTCATGTCTATTGAATCAGTGATGCCATCCAACCAGATCATTCTCTGCCATCCCCTACTCCTCCTTCCCTCAGTCTTTCCCAGCATCAGGGCTTACTTCAGTGAGTTGGCTCTTTGCATCATCTGGCCAGAGTATTGGAGCTTCAGCTTCAGCATCAGTTCTTCCAATGAATATTCAGGGTTGATTTCCTTTAGGACTGACTCCTTGCTGTCCAAGGGACTTTAATCTCCTTGCTGTCCAAGGGACTCTCAAGAGTCTTCTCCAGCACCACAGTTCAAAAGCATCAATTCTTCGACAATCAGTCTTCTTTACGGTCCAACTCTGACATCCATACATGACTGCTGGAAAAAGCATGGTTTTGACTGTATGGACCTTTGTCAGCAAAGTGATATCTTTGCTTTTTAATACACTGTCTAGGTTTGTCATAGCTCTTCTTCCAAGGAGCAAGCATCTTTTCATTTTAACAGGAGAATGTTGGAACCCACCAAAAAGAGATACCCCATGTTCAAGGGCAAAGGAGAAGCCGTAGCAAGATGGTAGGAGGGGTGCAATCGCTTTTTTTTTTACTTTTTATTTTTACTTTATTTTACTTTACAGTACTGTAGCACTCGCTTTTAAAGTCAAACCTCATACCCTCCAGAGACACCTGGAGGGCACAAACAAAACCTTGTGGTCATCAGGACCCAGGGAAAGAAGTGACCTCCACAGTAGACTGAAGCAGACTTGCCCGTGACTGTTTGAGGATCTCCGGTGAGGCATGAGTCAGGAGTGGCCTGCCACAGGGCCGGGGGCTCTGACAGCAGCAGTCCTGGGAGGCGCAGCACGTGGCATAAGGCCTCTTGGAGGAGGTTGCCGTTAGCCCCGCCACAGAGCCTCAAAATGGGCGATACACAAACTGAAGAACAATTATACCCAAGAAGTTCTCACACTGTTGCAAAAGTTCTAGACCCCACAATGGACTTCCCAACCTAGGGATTTGGCAAAGGGGCTGAGAATCCCCAGGGAATCTGACTTTGACGGTCAGCAGGATTTCATTACAAAACTTCCACAGGTCTGGGGAAATAGAGACTCCTGGAGGCCACAAGCAAAACGTTATTTGGAGACAAGGTCTTTTCAGAGGTTCTCAAGTTGAAGTGAGTCATTACCACACCTTAATCGTTTATGACTGGTGTCTTTATAAAAAAAGAAAGCTGGGCACAGGGATACGCAGAAAAGGAAGATAACATGAACAGACAGGAAGAAGACAGCCATCCTCAAGCTAGAAGGAAGGCATGGAACAGATCCTTCTCTCACAGCTCTCAGAAGGAATGAACTCTAAGGATACCTTGATTTTGGACTTTTAGCTTTTCAGGACTGTGAGAGAATATATTTCTATGGTTTAAACCACTCAATTTGTGATTCTCTGTTCTAGCGACCCTAGAAAATGAATATATTACTTGCATACTTTTTTTTTTTTTTTTTTAAGAAAGCCAACTCTTTAAGAAAGCTACAGAGACTTCCCTGGTGATCCAATGGCTAAGACTCTGCACTCCCAGGGCAGGGGGCCCAGGTTCCATCCCTGGTCAGGGAACTAGATCCCATTTGCAGCAACCAAGACTCAGTGCAACCAAACAAATAAAGAAATATTTTAAAATAAATTAAAAGGGCCCTGATGCTGGAAAAGATTGAGGGCAAGAGGAGAAAGGAGCTACAGAGGACGAGATGGTTGGATGGCATCATTGACTCAATGGACAGGAGTTTGAGCAAGCTCCAGGAGATGGTGAAGGACAGGGAAGCCTGGTGTGCTGCAGTCCGTGGGGTCACAAAGAGTAGGATGTGACTTAGCAGCTGAGCGACAATAACAACAACAACAAAAATCTGTAGAAATGGGAGTTTTTTGTGGCTGTTTTATTTTGCGATTTTTCAAGTTTGCAAGAATGTACAGATTATTTATCTGTCGTGCATCTATTCTTAGTTGAGATCTAATTTCATGCAATGAGGAAACAAATATTGCCCTGGCCTCATTTCTTTTTATTATTTAAAAAGAACCCTGTGACATGATGCCATCAGCTAAGTCTTCGCTTTCAAGTATCTTGCTCGAAGGGAAACTCACTTTTGATGCTGCTCTCATCAAAGGTTTCAGAGCATCTGTACGTCACGGTTCTTGGCAGGATCACCTGCAATATAGCTGAGGTCTGAAAGCTGTCTTCCTCACAGTGCCTTGCAGACTGATTTGTAGGTTGCTGAACGTAGCTAAATTGAAAACTGCCCTATTTGAAAGAAATGGATGTCGTCAATCCTTCTGGAATATCAAAAGCTACAGGACAGACAGCCCACAAAATATAATGACTGCCCAGAAAACCACCTGGAGAATGGCAGCAAATGTAACCTGCTGCATTTTAATCATCTACGTGGCATATTGACTACGCTATCACTGAATTTTGAAAGACTCACTCTGCATTTCCGTGGCCTGTGTGGTAACTTGCACTGACAGAGAAAGGGAGGCCTCCCAGTCTTGCAGAATCTTTCTGGAATGTTTTTATTAAATTGTAGCCCACTAGAGTCCTTGGAGCAGAACAGACAGACAGACAGACAGACAGCAGGCCTTGAAGAAATTAACTGATTCTCATGACTCACCAGGTTGGCTATGGCAGGGGGCTTTCACGTCTCCCCCTCAGGCTCTTTGATGGAATTGGGTCTCCAAAACCTTTGGTATATCTGTATCTCCTGAACCCTTAGATTAACCCAGAGATATGTGTATTTGTGAGGATAGAGGTGCATGGGCTTGTCAAATCCCTTCAAATGTTTTGAGATGATTATCAAAGCTACAGAAGGAACTTTACTTGTGGGAGGACTTGACGTGGTTATGCAATGACTAAGACTTCCCTGGTGGCTCAGATGGTAAAGCGTCTGTCTACAATGCAGGAGACTTGGGTTCGATCCCTGGGTTGGGAAGATCCCCTGGAGAAGGAAATGGCAATCCACTCCAGGGCTATTGCCTGGAAAATCCCATGGACAGAAGAGCCTAGTAGGCTACAGTCCATGGGGTCGCAAAGAGTCAGACACGACTGAGCGACTTCACTTCAAGACAATTAAAGCTAATGTTGAAATGCCCGTGATGATGTCATAAACGTGAACAGAGTGTCACAGGTAGTCAAACCGATACAGGCTGACATTCTTCCAGAGGACATGGAGCAAGAGGAGGAGGCAGCAGGGGAACAGCCACAGTTTGTCTTACAGGTTTCAATTTAGTTTTTCTTTGAAAATGAGAATAATTATATAGCATATCATTATTATTTCTTTTTGGCCACACCACGTAGCTTGTGAGATCCTAGTTCCCCAACCAAGGATCAGCTTGCTCCCTACAGTGGAATCACAGAGTCCTAACCACTGGACTGCCAGGGGAGTCCTTTATGTAATCGCTTTATCAATGAAGGTAAAAATATACATTTTGAACTAAACTGAAAACAAAACCCAAAATACTTGGGTAATTAACACCAAATCTTTTGATGCTTTTTTTTTTTTGGAAAATGGTAAGTGGTTGTGGACTGATTAACAAAAACATAATTTTCTTTTCTCCTTCCTGACTCATGTTACACTTTTTAAAATGCTGTCTCCATAATACATAAAAAGTAACAGTAGCCTGCACTTTCTAAGCACTGACCTAATGTGTTGCGCACTGTGTTAAGTGTATCACAAATGTCTTCCCCTTCAGTCTTTACCAATTTTAGTTTATGTGCTGCCGAAGCAAGCACTTCCCCTTAGATCCTTACCAGAATCCTTGACATGAAAAAAAGTGACCTCTAGAGAACTGATATTATCTACAGCTACTGCATCAACTGTTGTAGTCTCAGGAATATGTTGCAAGTACGAAACTCCACAGAACACTCAGAGATACTGTCTTTTCATTGGATTTACTATCAATTTGATGAGTTGTTCAAGCAGGAATAAATATAACTGTCATTTTCTCTTTAAGTCATCCTGTTGCTACTAGAGAATAGATCTCTGATGATCACAGTGCAAGGTCTCTCAGTACACAGATAACTAACGTTTCAGAGTTTTGGCTTGAAGGTCACATCCCAGACGAGAAGAAACAAAGTGTCAAGATATATCCATAAGTGAATTTAGAAATATATGATATTCTGAAAGAGACCGAGCCATCCCACAGAAGAAAATTTTTCAGATAACTGATACTCAAGCATCAGAGATTTTAATGACTTATTCTTTGCTCTTTGTTTGTTTGTTTCATAGCTGGTGTATTACTTTTAAAATTTTTATTGGAATATAGTTGATTTATAGTGTTGGGTTAGTTTCTGTTGCACAGCAAAGAGAATCAGTTACACATATACATTTATTTACTCCTTTCTAGCTTCTTTTCCCTGAGAAGGAAATGGCAACCCATCCCAGTATTCTTGCCTAGAGAATCCTGTGGACAGAGGAGCCTGGTGGGCTTCTGTCCATAGGGTCACACAGAGTCAGACACGACTGAAGTGACTTAGCAGCAGCAGCTTCTTTTCCCACACAGGTCACCACAGAGTACTGAGTAGAGTTCCCTGTGCTATATCAGTTCAGTCGTGTCCGTATATAGTGGGTCCTTAATCGTTATCTATTTTATATATAGTAATGTGTACATATCAATCTTTCAGTTTATCCCTTCTCTCCCCACCCCATTCCATTCCCCAGCTTCCCTCACCCCTACCCATAAGTCTGTTTTTTACATCTGTGATTCTGTTTTGTAAATAAGTTCATTTGTACCATTTTTTTTTAAGATTCCACACATAAGCTATATATGACTTATTCTTTCTATTGGAAGTCTTTCAAATAGAACTGTATCATGCCTGTGGTAAGCAGTATATTACTTGTAATTTACTCTTGATAACATAAGCTTATCATTATGAACATCCATTATTGTTCTGTGCTAGAGCATGAAAAAAAATGTAGTTTATTTAGAAGGCTCTTTTAATGTATACCTCCACTAGGATATAGTCCTTTTCCAAATAGCTAGCTCATGGGATTATTATACTACTCTAACAATGCTGTTACTGGTACAACATGTCTGAAACGCTTCCTTATAAATGAATGTTGTACTTAGCCTTGGCAATATTAGTTGAGATTTCTTCAGTGGGGAAAGATCCCAACTTTTGAAGGTAAATTTGATTTTTGGAAATACCTTGTAGTCACTTGGAACCAAACCTAAATTACCATCTGGTCAGAAACAAGCTGCCATTATCACATAAGAATGCAATTTGTCATTTGCCTTAGGTTCTTTCACTTACCTCTACCTTGCTATCTGCATTTGAGATCTCCTCTTTATTGAAAAGGAAAGACACATTTCCTTACATTCTAGAACAGAGGACTAATGCATGTTTATAAGGATCGGCTAGATATGAGACGTTGAGGAAATGAGTAGGTAATTTTTAGGTTGTGCTATGTGCTGTGTGACATAAGCTGTCCTTTTCAAAAGGTCTTCAGGACAGACTTACACAAGTGTTCCCCAACATTTTATGATAAATTTTTTTAAATGTACAGGAAAGTTGGAATCTTTTATAGTGAACAGCTACATATCTACCTCCTAGTTTCGCCTGTTGACAGTTTATTGTACTTGCTTTACCTTCTTATCTATCAATATTCATTTTTGGGATTAATTTCAAACTTCTAAGTGTTTTTAAGATATACTTATCAATTCTAATGAGATGGATGAAACTGGAGCCTATTATACAGAGTGAAGTAAGCCAAAAAGAAAAACACCAATACAGTATACTAACGCATATATATGGAATTTAGAAAGATGGTAACGATAATCCTGTATGTGAGACAGCCGAAGAGACACAGATGTATAGAACAGTTGTTTGGACTCCTTAGGAGAAGGCGAGGGTGGAGTGATTTGGGACAGTGGCATTGAAACATGTATATTATCATATGTGAAACGAATCGCCAGTCCAGTTTCGATGCATGAGACAGGGTGTCAGGGCTGGTGAGCTGGGACGACCCAGAGGGATGGTACGGGGAAGGAGGAGGGAGGGGTTTCAGGATGGGGACACATGCACACCCATGGCGGATTCATGTTAATGTATGGCCAAACCAATACAGTATTGCAAAGTAATTAGCCTCCAATTAAAATAAATTTATAAAATGTATATACATATATACTTTTTGGATATTCTAGATCCTTTCCATTTTTATAAATATTTCATTACCACCTTATCATTTTATACAAAAAAGCTGCTGGAATTATGACAGAAATTATGTTGAATCTACAGATAAATGTGGAGAGAATTCACATGCTAATAATATTGAGTCACCCATTCCATGAACATGGTTTCCATTTAATTAGGTTATCTTAAATTCTCTCAGAATGTTTCATGGTTTTCAGTACAGAGGTCTTACATTTCTTTTGTTAAATTTATCCCTAAATATCTTTTTCTTCTTCATAGTACTGCTAATGGAATTAAACAGCTATCTTCCAATGGTTTGCTCTTACGTATAAAATATAATTAAGTTTTATATATTAACCTTGTATCCTGCCATCTTGCTAAATTCACTTATTCATTCTAGTAGTTGCTTTGTAGATTTCTTTGGATTTCCTATGTAAATGTAGAAGGAAGAAACTTTCTTCTACTCTTTTAGGTTCTGTGTTAGACCTAAGAATTAAACTGTCATAAGACAAATAATAGGAGAAAAATATATACATTTTACCCACTGTTCTTACATGTACATAGTAGTCTTCAGGAGGAAAATAAAGACCCGAAGAGGCCACTAGGCCTCAAAGCTTATATATATTTTTAAACAAAATCAATAAACTGTGGGGATGTAACAAGATAGAGGGGCTTGATCAAGACACAGGACATGGTGGAACAGTGTCTAGGGAATATTTGCTGAAAACTGACGGAAGATAAGGCCTTTGTTAGTAGTTTTTCTGTACTTGTCCTCTCTGGCATCAGATCCCAGTTCTATTGATAAGAATGTTCTCTTCCTGGTGCAGACAGGGCACTCTTCACTGGGCAAGTTTTATGACCTGCTTTGAGTTGGAAAAAGCGGAGGTCAGAGAGACCTTTCTGTATCTGCAGTCTTGAGTGCCTTCAACCCAAAATAATCAAGCAGCATATTTTGGGGTAAGGTGTTTTCTGAACTCCTTCATAAACAAGCATGTCATCTGTAAATAGAGATAATTTTACTTTTTCTTTCTTAATTTATGCCTTTTAATTTCTTTTTCCTTTCCTCATTACACTGGCTAGGACCTCTGAGGCATTGGCGAATACTTGTGGTGAAATGGGACATCTGTATTTTGTTCACAGTTTTAGCATTGACTATATCACTATTAAGATAAAGAAGATTTGCTATATAGTTGCTGTGTGTGTGTGTGTGTGTGTGTGTGAGTGCATGTGTGTACATATTCACACACAATGGAATATTAGTCATAAAAGATGAAACATTGCCATTCGCAGCAGCATAGATGGACCGGAAGAATACCATATTAAAATGGAGTCAGACAGAGAAAGACAAGTATCAACCTATTTACAAAAGAGAAAGGGCCCCACAGACATGGAAAACAAACTTAGGTTAGCAAAGGGGAAAGGGAGGCAGAGGAAGGATAAACGAGGAGTACAGGATGAACAGATACACACTACTATATATACAACAGACAAGCAACAAGGATTTGCTATATAACAAGGGAAAGCATATTCTATATCGTAAAATAACCTATAATGGAAAATAATCTGAAAAATCTATATGTAACTGAATCACTTTGCCAGGTGGTTCTAGTGGTAAAGAACCCACCTGCCAATGCTAGAGACATAGGAGACGTGGGTTTCATCCCTGGGTCAGGAAGATCGCCTGGAGGAGGGCATGGCAACCCACTCCACGACTCCTGCCTGGAGAATCCAAGGACAAGGGAGCTTAGCCTGCAGAACTGCAACTTACACAATGTTGTAAGTCAACTATATTTCAATAAAAAGATGAAAAAACATTTCACCATTAAGAAAAATGTGAGCTGTAGGTTTTTCATGCTCTTATTAGACTGAGAAGTTTTCCTTTAACTCCTAATTTCCTGAATTGGATTTTACCAAGTGCTTTTTTTCTATATATATTCAAATGGTTGTATGGATTTTTCTCCCTTAGTATCTTAATATTGTGAATTACACTGATTGGTTTTTGCATGGTAAGACAACCTTGCACCTTAAAAGAAACCACCCTTGATCATAATATATTATTCTTTTCTATATTTTCTTACTCAAATGTGTACAATTCACAAGTCCATTCTTCAGATAGTGAGGACAGGTTTTTCTCTTTTTATAAAAAATCAAATGACTCAGTTGAGTCATTTGGGCCTGGCAAAGTTTACTGAGGAAGGTTTTCTTTAAAACAAAACAAAACAAAACAAAACAAAAAACTATCCTGGAGAGGCTAAAGTCAGAACTTAGCAAGATGAGAAGGTGGGTGCTATAATAAAACTATTTGATCTTATCTCCCAGTTCCCATGACATGTGCATATGCTAAGCCGCTTCAGTCGTGTCTGACTCTTTGGGACCCCGTGGACTGTAGTCTGTCTATGGGGTACTCCAGGCAAAAATACTGGAGTGGGTTGCCATTTCCTTCTCCAGGGGATCTTCCCAATCCGGGGAATGAATCCACATCTCTTACATCTCCTGCGTTGGCAGGCAGATTCATTACCACTACTGTTACAGCTCTGGGAATCCTAGGAGTGAAGCGTGCCTTTTGTATGCGAATGAGACGGTTGGTGGCTGGGGACTCCTAGGATGGGGGCAGAACCACAGCAGAGGGGCCAGGCAAAGAATTGTCCACTCCCCCAAACGTCTCAACTGAGTCATTTAATTTTTTATAAGAAGAGAAAAACCTGCCCTCACTATCAGAAGGATAGACTTGTGAATTGCATGTCACATTTGAGTGAGAAATATAGAAAAGAATAATATATTATGATCAAGGGTGGCTTCTTTTAAGGTGCAAGGTTGTCTTACCACACAAAAACTAGTCAGTGTAATTCACAATATTAAGATATTAAAGGAGAAAAATCCATGACCCTTCCTCCTTGACCTCTAGGCAGGTGAGATGGGCTAGAGGTGGAGGTCAGTCAATAATAGCCAGTGATTCCATTGATCACACCTCTGCAAAACAACCTTCATAAAACTCCTGAACTGGCACAGTTCAGCGAGCCTCTGGATAGGTGAACACATCTATGTGGCCGGAGGGTGCCCCAACCCAACCCCGTGAGACAGAAGCTCCTATGTTCCGGAGTTCATGCTACGTGCCTCTTTGTCTGGCTGTTGATTTGTTCCTTTATAATATCCTTTATAATAAACTGGTGATAGTAAGTACAGTGCTTTCCTGAGTTCTGAGTCAGTCTGGTGAATCATTCAGGTGGGGGTGTGGGAACCTCCTAAATGCACAGCTGGTTGGTCAGAAGTGACAACCTAGGCTTGGAACTCTGACCTGTGAAGAAGGGGGCAGTCTTGAGGACTGAGCGCTAAACTGGTGGGATCCGAGACTAATTCCAGGTAGAAGGTTAGAATTAAAGTGAATTATGGGGGTGGGAGGTGGGAGGGGGGTTCATGTCTGGGAGTGTGTGTAAAAAAATAAATAAATACAAAAAAAAATAAACACAATTAAAAAAAATAAAGTGAATTATGGAAAAAGTAAATAAGTAAAGTGAACAGTAGGATGCTCAGCTGGTTTTGAAGAGTTGGAGAAACACTAGAAAAGTAATCATACATTTGGTGGGTTAAAAAAAAAACAAAAAACACCAAAGATTCAACCAAGTGAATTTGAAGATCTCATCGGTTTGATTCAGAAATCCCTTTATCAAGCAGCATCCGGTCCAGTAAACACAAGAGTGGTCTGAGCAGGCTGTCCAAAATGGACAGTTTGCAGACGCAGCAGGAGGGTGTGGCAAGGAAGCTATTAGCAAAGAAAAGGAAGGATTGTTTCAGGCCTGGTCACCTTACTTGGGAGGAAGGCTTAGGGGCGATCATGCAGATGACCTCACTGGTGCTGACCAGAAAATTCCAGTTAAGATTACATTCCCAAGGAAGGTGAAAACTGCAATTAGGCATTAAACCTAAGTTTGGAATTGAGCCCTTTAGCAGAAGTGACCCCAGTTTAGGCCTGTGGTTTTACTCTTTATCAGGGGTCAGCAGCATCAGGAGTTCAAATGGTCTGGAGGTGACAAAACCATCACGGGTTCCTGCTTCCTTTCCTCTCCTTCCCATTTCTCCCTTTCCAGGACCCATTCTCCCCCTGCAGCTGCACCTATTCCATTTTCATCCAAGTCTAGATCCCAGTTCTTCCCTGGTAGCTCAGTTGGTAAACAATCTGCCTGTATTGAAGGAGATCCCAGTTGAATTCCTGGGTTGGGAAGATCCCCTGGAGAAGGGATAGGCTACCCACTCCAGTATTCTTGGGCTTCCCTGGGTGGTTCAGATGGTAAAGAACCTGCCTGCCAATGCGGGAGACCTGGGTTCAATTCCCGGCTTGGGACAATACCCTGGAGAAGGGAATGGCTACCCATTCCAGTATTCTGGCCTGGAGAATTCCATCGATAGAGGAGACTGGCAGGCTACAGTCCATGGGGTCTCAAAGAGTCAGACACGATTGAGTGACTTTCACACACAAGATCCCAGCTGGTTGTCATAACCCCACAAGGAACTCTCAACGTCATTTAATTTGATCTAATATATACATTCCCCTTCTTAATCATCTTAATGAACCAGGTCCCTTTGCCCAGTGAGCAGCCATCCAAAATGCTGAGACACCTGTGAGGAAGTAACCTGTAAGATTTAGGGATTTTCCAGACCAACTGAAAGGTTATCTCTGTTATTTGTGACTCACAGACCCTGACCTGGAGGCTTACAGACCCTGACCTGGAAGGTTTGACTTTCCAGAGAGTCAGAAAAACAAGTTGTGTAAACTGTGTGTTATCTGCAGAATTATATCGCCAGACCCTCACAAGCCTATCCTTGTAAAGGTCAGCAGTATTGTGACCAATCATGATATATCTATACCTCCCCGCCCAATGTGGTTTTTTGTGCTTAAAAACTGTTCTGTAACTGTCATCGGGGTTCGCTCCTTGCTTAAGGAGGACAGAACCCCGGCGCGCCGGTTCAATAAATCCTCTTGCTATTTGCATCGATCCTGTGTCTTGGTGGTCTTGGGCGACGGACTCCAGGGCGGAACCGTGNTCATGATATATCTATACCTCCCCGCCCAATGTGGTTTTTTGTGCTTAAAAACTGTTCTGTAACTGTCATCAGGGTTCGCTCCTTGCTTAAGGAGGACAGAACCCCGGCGCGCCAGTTCAATAAATCCTCTTGCTAATTGCATCGATCCTGTGTCTTGGTGGTCTTGGGCGACGGACTCCAGGGCAGAACTGTGCGGTTCAACATCCCCAGGAGCCATCCTAATGCTGACACAATGGCACAGCCATAGGATGGAGTATTCTGTAGCCATTAAAGAAATGAGGTAGAAAATTTATGGTTAAAAAAGAAAGTGAAGAACAGACTGTGTAGTATGCTTCCATTTCTGTGTATAAATTTGAAAGATTATATAGGCACATAAGGGGCTTCCCTGGTGGGTCACACAGTAAAGAATCTGCCTGCAGTGTGGGAAGATCCCCTGAAGGAGGGAATGGTTACTCACTCTGGTATTCTTGCCTATGCATATATCTGTGTGTGTGAATATATGCTGAGAGTGTTTCTGGAAGATCTGTATAAACAGTAACTTGGCTCTGGGAAAGGAGGCTGGGGACCTGGGTTTGAGAGAGGCTTTTTTTGGTGTGTGTGTGTGTACAGTTTTTTGAGTACAGTTTGAATTTCTATGCCCTTTACCTTTAAAATAAGAAAAGAGAACTAGTTAAATTTCTAGCGTTACTCTCTTACCCTTAGGAAAATTGGTGGGGGAGGGGGCGGTGAGAGGGGGAATTAGGGAAGTGGGGGACAGACAATCCCTGTGTCCTTCTCGCTTCTGAGTCGCAAAACTCAGGGCTCTTGTACCCCAGAACTCCTCTGGTTTTATTACTTCAGCTGGATTATGGTTAAATAAGCTTTTCTGGACTGACCTGGAACTGAACTACTCGTTATAATCTCTTTCTATGGGGAAAATTCCACAGTGTTCAAGAGAACATGCTAAACTAAATTATTTCCCTCATTCTTTCTCAATTTCGTGTCTATTACCTTTATTTTTTAAAAAGAGAGGACTTTAGACTTATTCCAGGAGACCTTATCTGACCACATTCTCCCTCAGCTCATCAGAAATGACAGCAACACTATATGCAGTTATGTGCTTGACCTACTAGTTTTTGTTTGCTAGTTTGTTTCCAACAAAATACTTTATGTTTTGCACTTTCTTCTCCAGCTGTCTTGTACTGTTTTTCAGAGGAAGGGTAATGCTTTTTTTTACTTGTTTGCATACCTGGTAGAGAGCGACAGGCAGGCAAACAAGTAAAAAGCAAATATCTGTTGGGTCAGTAAGTTAAAGGGTGGATGCCTAAGCAAGCTGGTCACTGTAAACTCATAGATAAAACTTTCATGGCCTCAGAGACACTGCAGAAAAAGCTCTAATCTAGCACAGGCCTTCTTGACATGAGTACTGTAGACATCTTGGGTGGGATGATTCTTTTTGTGGCTCCAGTGTCCTGTGCATCACACAGAATTAGCAACATCCCTCCCCCAAACCACTGAATGCTAATATGAACCCCCATCATCGGAACAATAAAAAAATGTAGACATTACTAGATGTCCCCTGGGGGCCACAGCACCCTCGCTGACAGTCACTGATTTGGAGTGATGTTAGATTTGGTCTTCAGTCTCCAAGGATTGCTCTTTATTGAAAGAAAAGTCTGCAAATCTCGGAGACCCAGAGGTGGGGCAAAGCAAAGCTTCCTGTAAGTGTATGAAGTGCTTCTGTGCAGAATTAGAAGAGGCATCTCTCTATGCAGATGAATTAAAGAGGGCCCGTGGGCTTCCCTGATGGCTCAGATAGTAAAGAATCTGCCTGCGGTGCGGGGGACCCAGGCTCAGTCCCTGGGTCGGGAAGATCCCCTGGGGAAGGTAATGGAAACCCACTCCAGTATTCTTGCTGGAAAATTCCATGGACAGTGGAGCCTGGCTGGCTAGTGTCCGTGGGGTTGCAGAGTCAGACAAGACTGAGGGAGTAACACTAGGGGCTGGGGTGGATCCTCCCGTTTGTCCCTCCTGTTATTTCCACTGGCTTTTTGGCTGCGAGGACTTCCTGTGTCCTGGGGTGATGTCTGGCTGCCTATATGAGTTGGTAAACAACAGATTTCGAGAGCAGCTAGGAACCCTGCAGAAAGATGGGGTTGGAGCGACAGCTTTAACCGACTTTTTAGCATTCAGTCAGCTGTATTGTGGTCACTTCCAAACAGCTATCCAGAAAACACTTCCTCATGAATATGAATGAGAGGCAGATTACACTTCTTCGCTGTGGTCACCTAACCCATGTTTACTGAGGAGCTTCCATGTGCCAGAAGGGAAAATAGTCTTCTCCACTCCACCCTTATTTCTGTGTGAAGTGTTCTATTTCTGCATGTTTGGTATGATCATTTTATTGTTTATAATTCAGAATCTTTCTTATCAACTCAAAGCCTTTTCTCTTTTCCCCTTGCACTTAATTTACTTGCTTGCTGAAGGACCAATTATAATTAAAAAGAAGAGAAGAGCAATCAGGGGATGGCTACAGTTTTCAGCATCCGCCTTAGCTGTGTGTGAGTGCTCAGTACACACACGCTGGGCTGCATGCTGGAGACCCTTCTCAGCTGTCCTCGTATTTATGTTATCTTACAGTGCATTGGCAAGTCAGCTGCTAAGGCAGTTTGTGGACTCCCCTTCCCTGGAGGTCTTTAAAAATAGAACTAAATACCCATCTGTCCAGAATGGTTTTGATGTGGTTCTGCTGATTAGAAGGAATAGGCTAGATTGTTCTGTCAAGGTTTGTTTCTGTCTTGAATGCTCTTAAGTGAATCACTTTGCTTTTTGGTGGGGGGAAGGTGGGATGTAAAGTGACACTCTATGAATTTATTGATGCATCACGGAACACATCCTGGTGAAACAAAATACATTATATCCTGCTGGCGCTTTTAATGTCTCTGAAGCACTTGGTGCATTTGGAGCCTCCCAGCAACCCTGTGAGGTGGGTGGGGCCCTTCTCTGGGTGCCTGTGTCACAGAGGAGTTGGCAAGGCATCCAGGTGTTGGCCTGTTGGCCCAGGGTCTGATGCAGAGCAGGGATGCCATTCCTGGCTGTCAGCTCTCCAGGTTCATGACCTTATCTTTTGACCCTTGTACTTCTTTGTGTTTTTGGTGTATACTTTGTCATAAGGTGTCCAGACATTTGATTTGGAGCCAATTTTTCTTTCTTTTTTTAAAAACCTTGGTAACTACTTAGGACCAATGCTTACTCTGTTTTTCCTTCCAAAAAAGTGCATTTTCAGATGAAATTGTGGTAAGGGTTATTGCCAACTTCACACAGACACATATGTTCATATTTATGTATTTTATATGTATGTATATATGTGATTGTGTGTGGATATAAGAATATAGGAGAGTATGTATGTATGCTCAGATGTGGATATGCAGGTATAACTGTGTGTGTGTGTGGTCAGAAAACAGTAAACCCACTTGATAGTAAATACATTTACTGGGCTGTTGAGGTTGTTAACAGAACGGGCACCCAGAGACTCAGAGAGTCATGACCGCATGTTGGACTAAAGTCTGTGGAGAACTGGAATTGTGGTATCATAGCTGTGAGGATGAAGCTTGTATCAGAGATAGGCCACTGAAGGAGCAAGGGGTGGGGCAGGAAATACCCCCACCACTCCCTTCCTCTACCTCTGACCTCCTTTCCCTGCCTTCTGCAAGTAGAGAGCCTGCCAGAAGTCCAGGAGATGGAGTGCTCAGGGGTTTCCTCCTAAGGCAAATTGAGAATAACAGGTGTGTGTGTGTGTGTGTGTGTGTGAAAGAGAGAGAGAATTTGTTCTTGTTTTTCTAATTTTACCTTAAACCTGAAAAATTTGCCACAGACAGATGAGCACTATTCTGGATTCTCTTAACAGTTTAGGTAAAATCTCAACATTTGTTCCATGAATTAGAAAAAGGCATAAATTCACTCTCTCGATGATTATCTCAGTCTGTTCATGATCACAGATTGAAAATAGTCTTTTAATATCTTGATACCCATACTCGCAAGAGTCAGGCATCCATTTTTACTGGGTTGTCATTACTTCTGGGCTTTCCAGGTGGTGCAGTGCTAGAATCAGCCTGCCAATGCAGGAGACACAGGAGATGTGGGTTTGATTCCTGGGTGGGGAAGATCCCCTGGAGAAGGAAATGGCAACCCACTCCAGTATTCTTGCCTGGAGAATCCCACAGACAGAGGAGCCTGGCCTGCTACAGTCTGTAGGGTTGCAAAGAGTCAGACATGACTGAGCAAGCATGCATAGCATTACTTCTAAACATTTTCAGTGAACAGGGCTCAGTTCGGTTCAGTTCAGTTCAGTTGCTCAGTCGTGTCTGACTCTTTGAGACCCCATGAATCGCAGCATGCCAGGCCTCCCTGTTCATCACCAACTCTCGGAGTTCACTCAGACTCAACGTCCATCAAGTCAGTGATGCCATCCAGCCATCTCATCCTCAATTGTCCCCTTCTCCTCCTGCCCCCAANATCCAGTATTCTTGAGCTTCCCTGATGGTTCAGATGGTAAAGAACCTTCCTGCCAATGCAAGAGATGTAAGAGATGCAGATTTGATCTCTGGATTGGGAAGATGCCCTGGAGGAGGGCATGGCAACCCGTTCCAGTATTCTTGCCTGGAGAATCCCCATGGACACAGGAGCCTGGTGGGCTACAGTCCATGGAGTCACAAGGAGTCAGGCACGACTGAGCAACTAAGCACAGCACAGGGGCTTCCCTGGGGGCACAGGGGCTAAGTACAGGGGCCAAGACTCAGTGTGCCCAATTCAGGGGGGCCGGGTTCAATCCCTGGTCAGGAAACTAGATCCCACATGCTGCAACTAAGACCCAAGACAGACAAATACATAATAAAGTAAATAAAAATATTTTTTGAAAAATAAGTGTGGCAGTCTGAGACAAAGAGGTGTGGGGAAGGGTGACTGGAGATAAGAGAAAGGTGAGGTAATCACTGTACTAAGCTGTAAGCTTCTACATGGGACACATGTTCAGAAAATGGTGGGCTCACCTGTTTTGAGGGTGGTGTTTGGGGCCCTCTAATGTTTAAAGATCACCAAGTGGATATTTGCACATGCCCAACTGTAAGGTCAGCAGACTTATCCAGCGTTATTCAGCTCAAGCTTGAAAGTGAAAAGTGTTAGTTACTCAGTTGTGTCCAGCTCTTTGAGACCCCATGGATTGTAGCCTGCCAGTCTCCTTTGACCATGGGATTCTCCAGGCAAGAATACTGGAATGGGTAGCCATTCCTTTCTCCAGGGGATCTTGCCCAACCCAGGGATCAAACCTGGGTCTCCAGCACTGTAGGCATTCTTTACTGACTGAGCCACCACGGAGGGCTGACTCCAATTCTTGGACAACACCGTGGACAAACATCTGACAGTTTAGAGGACACGCAAAGGACATGCAAGGTTTTTTTATAGCAACAATGAAAGTCAGTTTGACCAGTGAAGGAAGGTTTCAGGTATAATAGCTCTAATTGGTGACTACCCAGTTTCATTCTTTTAATAATCAGGTGGTCCCATCTTTAACTTCCTCAGAATGTAATGTTAGCAAAGTTTAAACTACGATCCATGTCAGAGTTATTAACTCTTGAAAAAGAAAGTGAGAGTGAAGTTGCTCAGTCGTGTCCGATTATTTGCGACCCCATGGACTGTAGCCTACCAGGCTTCTCTGTCCATGCGATTTTCCAGGCAAGAGTACTGGAGTGGGGTGCCATTTCCTTCTCCAGGAGATCTTCCCGACCCAGGGGTTGAACCTGGGTCTCCCACATTGTAGGCAGACACTTTACCGTCTTAGAATGTGTTTTCAGGGGGCCTTCCATGGTGACTCTGTGGTAAAGGATCCGCCAGCCAATGAGAGAGACAGGTTTGATCCCTGGGTGGGAAGATCCCACGGTGAAGGAAATGGCAACCCATTCCAGTATTCTTGCCTGGGATATCCCACGGACAGATGAGCCTGGGAGGCTATAGTCCATGGGGTTGCAAAAGAGTCAGATATGACTTAAGGACTAAACAGCGACAACAACGTGTTACTAAGGCCTGCAGAAAGTTCTCCAGGGTCAAAGTAACGGGCTGCAAAGTGACAGAAACCCAGACACTGACACCGGTGAAGAAGAAAGCATGTGGAAGGCAGAGAAGTCTTCCCAGCTTCCCTAGTATCAGACTGACTAGGCTGTTTCCTAGTCTGTCCATCCTTAAAGTTCCCTGATCAGCTGTGGGGCTACTTGCTTTAACTGACATAGTTATTTCTGTCTTTGAATGGCTACCTTCAGGCCTAAATCAGGAGACATTTCTGTGGGAGAAGTGTTTTTGGACAGCACACTGTTTATTAATGTCTCACCTCTCTGCCTGATCTGGTCACAAACATTTTAAGAGGATATAAGGCTACGTTTGTTATTGGCAATCAAGGACACACACAAGAGTTTTAAATAGGAACAGGTGCCTCTGCCCACCCCAAGTTCAATGAACTTCACAAAAACAGGATCACCAAAAATGCAATTTGTTTTTCAGGCTCCTGCTTGGCTGCTCCCTTTCTTGCTCCCACTAGATGTCACCACACTACACAGTAATAAAGGGAAAAGACATAAGTGATGGGCTTCTGGACTGTAGAGAAATGGCTATCGGCAAATCGAGCCTAATTAGTTTATTTAATAAACTGTATCTTTAAGGAATGAAAATCATACATAATCAGGCCAGAAAGTAAGTTACCTCATTCACTCTCTTAAAATGCTGTCAGTCCTGGAAACCCAAGCAGAGAGGAGCTTACCGCCACTCTGTCTGTAAAAACCTGCCTGGATTAAATCAGCCGATGACCCTGCAAAGGCTGAGTGGATCTCACCCGCAGGATATTAAACCTCTTTGTTGAGAGNTCATACATAATCAGGCCAGAAAGTAAGTTACCTCATTCACTCTCTTAAAATGCTGTCAGTCCTGGAAACCCAAGCAGAGAGCAGCTTACCGCCACTCTGTCTGTAAAAACCTGCCTGGATTAAATCAGCCGATGACCCTGCAAAGGCTGAGTGGATCTCACCCGCAGGATATTAAACCTCTTTGTTGAGAGCGTGGATTACTGCTAGATCCCTTTATCACTGGAGCTGAGCTCCTGCGGCTGCTGGGGATTAGACGTGATCCTTCCTCTTCCTAGTGCCTCCTTTGTGGTCACTCTTCTGTGACGGCGAAGATAAGATGCCAGAGATAAGGGGCAAGTGAACGTGGCAGCCTCTGCAGCATTTCATTTCCAATATCCTAGCTGCTGAGCTGTCCTACTGGTACTATAAACATTCTTCCTGGTCCCCAACATCAAATAGCCTCTGAAAGCCAGGTCTATGATTATCAGCTTGATCTCAGACCTAATTTAAGATGTCAGGATGCTTGGTGGAAAGTAAAGCCCAGCAAATTCTATGTATCTCACAGGATGGGTGATAAACAGTTGTGAGTGTATCTAAATCTAATGAAGCTTAGTTCCAAGAGGCTGACCCCTTCCATCTCCCAGACAGGTCTCCCCGGGTACCACCATCTAACTTCCTATGGATAATACTTCAACATCCGGGGTTCAAGAAGCTGGCAGGTCAGTGATTGCTCTCTGTTCTGTTCTTTGAGGAAGACAAGATGCCACTGACATCTGGCTTTCCTTTTGATACAAGGTTTAGATTCATTTCAGCTAGGTCATCTGAGTGAAGTGAAGTGAAGTGAAGTCGCTCAGTCATGTCCAACTCTTTGCGACCCCATGGACTGTAGCCTAACAGGCTCCTCCCTCCGTGGGATTCTCCAGGCAAGAGTACTGGAGTGGGTTGCCATTTCCTTCTCCAGGGGATCTTCCCGACCCAGGGATTGAACCCAGGTCTGCCTGCATTCCAGGCAGATGCTTTAACCTCTGAACCACCAGGGAAGCCCGAGGTCATCTGAGATTGCTGTTAAAACATCCTGGGAGTTAGCAGGCTCTCAGAAAGAAGAATGAGATTCAGCTGCCATCATTAACATCAATCAGGTTTCCCAGGTGGCTCAGCAGTAAAGAATCCACCTGCCAATGCAGGAGATGTGGGTTCGATCCCTGGGTCAGGAAGATTCCCTGCTGAATGGCAAAGCTTCAGATGGTAACCCATTCCAGTATTCTTGCCTGGAGAATCCCCACGGACAGAGGAGCCTGGTGGGCTTTAGTCAGTGGGGTCGCAAAAGAGTTGCACACGACTTAGCAACGAAACATTTATAAACTATTAAATTCAGCATGGCTGTGGGGGGATCGCAAGTGTGTTGACTTCAAAGAGAACAGCTCCCCTCCCCACTGCTCCTATATGAAACAGGCAAAACTAGAGCTGCCACGCATGGTTGTGCACAACCCTAGGGGTGCCATTTGCGATGTTTTCTGTGTAGCCATAGGGGGTACCTGGGCAGCACCCCCAAACAAAAAGCAAATACAATCAGTATTTTATTGATATAAAAAGAGTATATTCTAATTTTGAACCTTTATTTAAAAGCCAGTCAGTGGGAAATACCCCTTTGATTAAAATTAAACTTTGAAATTGTGAGTTGTGGAAGGTTGCCCTCAGNCATAGGGGGTACCTGGGCAGCACCCCCAAACAAAAAGCAAATACAATCAGTATTTTATTGATATAAAAAGAGTATATTCTAATTTTGAACCTTTATTTAAAAGCCAGTCAGTGGGAAATACCCCTTTGATTAAAATTAAACTTTGAAATTGTGAGTTGTGGAAGGTTGCCCTCAGTTGCATCTCACTCAGATCATGCAGACAGGCAACTGAAATCTTAGAAACATTTGAAATCAGACAGATCCAGACACTCACAGACAAGAGTGGCAGGAATCACAGACTTTGAAATTTGGGTAATTCCTGTGCAAGAGGAGAAGGGAATATTTATCAAAAGGTGGTACTGTTTAACCCAGCAATTCCGCTTCTAGGATGTTATCTGATGTACTTTCAAATATGAAAAATGATCTGTAGACGAGAGTTATTCATTGCTGCATTGTTGGTAACAGCAGAAAACTGGAAACAACCTAAATGTCTGACAGAGGACAGATCACACAATGGAACTTGGGAGCTCTCACCAGGAATGAGGAGGCGCCCATAGACCGAATGGCAGGCAGACACAGGGTCCCAGGCAAGGAGCCAGGTGCAGAAAAGTGTAAATAAAAGCATATCTTGAGTGAGTGCATGTGTATGTGTTTATTCATCTGCTTGTATATGCATAAGAAATTCCTGGAAAGATACCTAAGAAGCCAATAACACTGTTTGCCTCTAGGCCAAGGTACTGACTACATGGGCAGGGATAGAGGGCACCTACTGGATACTTTTTGTATCTTCTCAATTTTAAACTCCATGAAAGTGAAAGTCACTCAGTCGTGTCCAACTCTTTGGGACCTCTTGGAATGTACAGTCCATGGAATTCTCCAGGCCAGAATAGTGGAGTGGGTAGCCTTTCCCTTCTCCAGGGGATCTTCCCAACCCAGGGATCAAACCCGGGTCTCCCACATTGCAGGCGGATTCTTTACCACCTGAGCCACAAGGAAAGCCAAAGAATACTGGGGTGGGTGGCCTATCCCTTCTCCAGCGGATCTTCCCGACCCAGGAATCAAACCAGGGTATCCTGCATTGCAGGCGAATTCTTTACCAACTGACCTATCAGGGAACTACATGAATGTATTACCTAATCTAATAGCAACAAAAATAGTTGTATTAATAATAGTCAGATTCCCACTCACTCTCCCTGCAAAAAGTCCCCCTACCCAAAACACATGAGAATCACAGTAGCTTTCTAAAATACAATGTTCTCACAGCACAGCTGATCCCAGTGTTGATTCACTTTGGTGCAGCTTCGCACCAAGATCAGCTCCACTATTGACGAGATCCTGTTAAGTTAGCACTGAAGTTTAATCCTGCTTCCATTACTTATAAGTTGTGTGACCTGTGGCAGATCTGCTTAGCTTCCCTGTGCCTAAGTTCCCTTTTTAATAAGTGATGGTAAATCCTACCTTGAAGGGTTATTGAAAGGACTAGACCATTTGGTATCTGTTAAACCTTCAATGAAACGTTTAAAAAGAACACAACAGAGCAAAGAACCTCCTGTGCCCGGTTTCATTATCGGGTGTGTGGAGGCTGCAGTGGTGGAACTGATAACAGACAGCACATACGTGCAGCCCTAGACACACAGTGCTGCTGCTGCCGCTAAGTCGCTTCAGTCGTGTCCGACTCTGTGCGACCCCATAGACGGCAGCCCACCAGGCTCCCTCGTCCCTGGTATTTAAGACATTCATTCCCTCCTCATGGGAATTGGGCTGCCAGGGGATTTACAGACTCTGAGCAGGCTGGGCAATCACTTCCTACCGGACATATTTGCGATGTCTCCATTTTGTCTGCAGATGGACCCTTTGAGCTGTCTTAGACCGGGTCACAGTGCTTTTTGAAAATGAAAACAACTATTTGGCTGTATTGTTTCCATGTCAGCTTCTTAGGTTTAGCTAAGCAAACATTTCCATATTTTTTGGTCTAAGTTTTATATGGATTAAATTGTTTCAGTGGAAACATGCCTTGTTGTAAAATGCAAAATCTGAGGTTCTGACATCAAGCATATATTGAAGAAAGGTACGAGGCAATTACAGGAATGATTCTTAGAGAAGCCGAAATAAAACCAAAAATAAATAGCTAATATTTTTAGAATATTAGGGGCTGTGCCCGGCACTTTACAAGGTTTATCATTAACCCCTTCGAGTTAGTTATGATCAGTTCCAGTTTATACTTGAGATTAAACTGAGGCAACTTACTCAAGGTTACAAGGTAGTAACTGGTTTGCTCTTTTTGTTATCTAGTCACTAAGTCATGTCCGACTCTTTGTGACCCAATGGACTGTAACCCATCAGGCTCCTCTGTCCATGGGATTTCCCAGGCAAGAATACTGGAGCAGGTTGCCATTTCCTTCACCATGGGATCTTCCCACCCAGGGATCGAACCCGCGTCTCCTGCATTGACAGGTGGATTCTTTACCTCTGAGCCACCAGGGAAACCCAGTAAATGGTAGAGATAGGATTTAAACTCAAGTCTGGATAATTTCAATTTCAAAATTTTGTGTAAATATCTTTTCTTCTGAGGCAAGGCATCATAAAACTTAATTTATAAGCCTTAAATAGAAACTGCTGATTGATTTTAAGAGGTAGTGTTCTAAGTAATGATGGGACCCTTGTCTGTTTGATTCAATGCATTCTTGGGTTCTTACGTACTGGGTCTTTTATGTTTTCACATTTATTGTGGATTATGGATTGCCTCTGTCTTTCAGGCAAGGAAACCAAGACTCAAAGGCAAGAATACTGGAGCAGGTTGCCATTTCCTTCACCATGGGATCTTCCCACCCAGGGATCGAACCCGCATCTCCTGCATTGACAGGTGGATTCTTTACCTCTGAGCCACCAGGGAAACCCAGTAAATGGTAGAGATAGGATTTAAACTCAAGTCTGGATAATTTCAATTTCAAAATTTTGTGTAAATATCTTTTCTTCTGAGGCAAGGCATCATAAAACTTAATTTATAAGCCTTAAATAGAAACTGCTGATTGATTTTAAGAGGTAGTGTTCTAAGTAATGATGGGACCCTTGTCTGTTTGATTCAATGCATTCTTGGGTTCTTACGTACTGGGTCTTTTATGTTTTCACATTTATTGTGGATTATGGATTGCCTCTGTCTTTCAGGCAAGGAAACCAAGACTCAGGGATGCTGGGTAACTAGTCCAAGACTGAACAGCAAGTGGAAGGGAAAGCATTTGAACCAAGGTCTGTCTACCTCTGGAGAACTAAGACTTACAGTTTTGAAGAGCTTCTAGCCATTTTCAGTCTTGTCTTGTTTACCCTGAAATCCTCTGCTGGCACACAGGTTCAAAGGCAGTTCCACAAAAGGCCCTCAAAGTTTGTCTCAAGGAGCTGTTTCTCCTGGTTAGATACCTATGCGACCCAAAGTAAAAAACAAACATACTTTCACATTAAGATAAGTCTCTGTCTCTGTATTTAGATTCCATCCACTCCCTATCTAATATATTTCTCATTAGAGCATACATTGCTGACATGAGTTTTGTAACAATGCAACAGTTTCTGCAATTCTTTATAGTCTGAGTTGTCAGTGCTTTAAATTAGGTGGAACAGAATTCCTTTCAGACTATGAGTCTCTGACAGGGTTTGTTTCGATTCCCTTGAAGCAACTGTTTACAGCCAGGGTTTCCCGGTCTGAGAGCCCAGAACCTGAGGGACTGACAAGGGAGGATGGGGAGACCCTCATGCAGAGAATGCTCCCGAGAGAAGTTCCTGACGGCAGGGAGACAGGCTGGGAAGGTGGGTGGGTGCTTTGCCATTGCAGGCTCTGGGACTCCATCTCTGTACAAGGAGGTCGGATCAGGTGGTCTCTCGAGCAGGTGCGAAGCCCGAAGCTGGGTTATTGACCTCTGGCAGAAGGTGGAGGCATTTTCCACATACGAGACCTGAGTACTTACCATGTGCCAAACAAGATGCTGAGCATACTTGAGGGGTGATTTGATCATCCCTCACAACAGCCTTGTGGGAGGTTCTGCTTGTCCCCTTGTTTCACAGATGAGCAATTTGAGACTCTGAGAGTGTCATTCATTTTACCCAAGGTCCCACAGGCAGCAAGTGGCAGAGTAGGGATTCAAACCCAGGCCACCAGGCTCAGGAACTTACTCCTTAGCCACTTAGCTTTCCAACCCTGAAGTCAATAGAATTACCTCTCATTCTGCAGCTCAAGAGGGTTTCCCAGGTGGCACTAGTGATAAAGAAACCACCTGCCAATGCAGGTTAGATGCAAGAGAGGCGGGTTCGATCCCTGGGTCGAGAAGATCCCCTGGAGGAGGAAATGGCAACCCACTCCAGTATTCTTGCCTGGAGAATCCCATGGACAGAGGAGCCTGGTGGGCTATAGTCCATGGGGTTGCAAAGAGTAGGCCACGACTGAAGCGACTTAGCATGCACACACTGCTGCCCAGAAACAACTCATTCTCTGTGCAAATGTATCCATGTGCATCTCGAGGTCAAAACTGGATCCTACTGTGTAACTGTTTGGTAATTTATTTTTCTCTTAGCAATATCCTTGAAAGTTTATCTTCATTTTTAAGATAATCCCTGCAGAGTTGGGAGGATTGATGCTAAGAAGAGCACACGAGCAATGTGGAAGGAACTCACTGTTAAAGGAACAAGCCAGGGCCTTTAAATGACCCCCAAACAGTCAGATCCTATTCAGCAAAGGCAGAAAAAAAGAAATTTCTTGGCTGTGTTTTGTAGCTTCCATTAGCTTGACTGTCATCAAGAACAATGCTGAGTCAGGACCTGAATGATCTTCTCTGCTTGGGTTCTTGTCTTGGCTTGCTGCCATTCTCTGCATGCTACAAGGCATGAAGACAGGCCTCTACCTCGTTCATCTCGCAAGAGAGGTGGTAGATAGTATAGATATTTTAATAAGGAGCAATACAGTGTACATTAGGAGGAAGCCTTTAAGTCCTGGCTCCAAGTCTGTGGAGCCGTGTGTCCTTGAGCATGCGATTTAACTCAGAGCCTTGGCTTCTTCATCTGGAAAGCACAGATGCTGAGACTGCTTCCCTCCTAGACTGCTGTCAGCTGGACTCTGACAGGCATGAGTACCTGGCACAGAGCTGATGCTACTGGGGCAATGCCACTCTGTGCTCCTCACGCCCACTGGGACCACGTTTCTATTCCCGAGACATTTGGTGAGGCTACCTGGGACTTCTCTGACTAGACAGAAATCCGCACCCTGGGTCTGGGAACTCTGGGTCTTGCTACCTACCAGGTTTGCAGGGGACAAGGGCGTAGCTCTCCTTTCTTCACATGTCCAGGTCTGTCCTCTTCACCAGCAATCTGGCCAAGAGAGGCGGGAACCTCTCAGGGATGCCTTGGATTTATGGTTTTCTTTTCTTTCTCCTTTTCTTTTGACTTCCCCTCTTTCCCACTAGCTCCTTCCTATCAACCCAAGGGATTTTGATCTACCCTGGGGCGGGGGAGGGAGTGATTGGACAGGAAAGCTGCCTCCTACCATACTTTTTGGAGAAAGCAATGGCACCCTACTCCAGTGCTCTTGCTTGGAAAATCCCATGGACGGAGGAGCCTGGTGGGCTGCAGTCCATGGTGTCACTGAGGGTCGGACACGACTGAGCGACTTCACTTTCACTTTTCACTTTCATGCATTGGAGAAGGGAATGACAACCCACTCCAGCATTGTTGCCTGGAGAATCCCAGGGATGGGGGAGGCTGGTGGGTTGCCATACTTTTTCTTCATCCCTGGGTTGGTTGGGAAGTTTCCCTGGAGAAGGAATTGGCAACCCACTCCAGTATTCTTGCATGGAAAATCCCATGGACACAGCAGCCTGGCGCTCTACAGTCCATGGGGTTGCAAAGAGTCGGACACGACTTAGCGACTAAACAACAAAACCACCATACTGTTTTGGGGTTTTTTGGCAAATATTTAAACTAATTTAAGGAGAGGCTTTTAAAACTCAAAAGCCAAGCATTGATCCCTATATGTGGTATGTTTCCCTACTTCAAAACAGTATCCGCCGGAGTGACATGGCTTTATCTGATGGAGAAAGCTAAGCAGCTCAGCCCCTTGGGCTGCCTGGCTGCCACCTGCACGGGGGGCTGTTTCAGGGTCCTTGTGTGAGCGCCAGCACAAGGAGCCCACTAGTGCGTCAGTCTTTGGCACCTAGCACGGGGTCCGTCTGCGACACAGCAGGAGTTTCATACATGCCTCTTTAATGATGTCCTACCCTGTCCAAGAGATAGCCTGGATAGCTTATCCTGCTCCAACTTGTTAAATGTGATTTTTAAGGTCCTCAATGGTAGTTTTTGCGCAAAACAGAGATTATTCATAAGTGTGACTTTTTATGATTTTAAATTAGTCCTTGATTTACTAAAGTTAAAAACATTACAAAGCCTTGCATTTATTAAGCTATTTATTTTGTTTATAAGCCCAGCAAGTTCTAACAGTCACTTTTAAGGAGATTCTGATTAATATTGGATCCCATTTACAAACTTGATTGAACTCCTTCCTTTTAAACTTTTATAAATTTAATATATTCAATTTCCATATAAGTATTATAACAGTCTTGATCTAACAAAAGCTTCCTGCATATTTCATTAACTCTTGTAAACCAAATACATTAAACTTATAAATATGATAAACCTTTTGCTCTATTAAATTACTCAGTTTGTAATATACTTATTAAGATTTGAACTTGAAAATCACAAGTCTAAATCAAGTATATATTTAAAATTAGAATCACAAAGATGATTTCTTGCTTCATAAGGCCAATTCTCTTAAACATAAGAGAATTTAAAGTATATAAATGCCAAAAATGCAGACTCCTTAACCTGAAAATATTAATACTACACATTTGAGATCCTTAAATACTTCTAGATGTACGTTTAAATCATCCTGGAACTAAAAGGTACTGAGGCACCAAGAAAATAACTATGTCATCCTAAATAACCTTCCTTTTCTTTTATTCTTCTCTTCTATACATTTGTTCCCCAACCAACCTGGCTGCGTGTCAGTGAGGCTTTCATCACCCTGGAGATCCAATCGATTGCCTTCATGGGGTTTCTGTTTCTCTACCCGTAAAAATAGATGGGGTTAGGTTAGATGATCTCTAAGGCCTTAACCATACAGTTCTGGAATTCATATCTGCTTAAAAACATATTTATTTATTTGGCTGCATGGGGTCTTAGTTGCAGCATGTAAGATTTCGTTCCCTGCCCAGGGATCCAACCTGGGCTCCCTGCACTGGGAGCTCGGAGTCTTAACCACTGAACAGGGAAGCCCCTGGAATTCAGATTTTTATGTTTATCCACAAGTATGGTTTTCTATTTAGGCTAATGAGAATGGACAAAGTTACTAAATCAGAGCGTGTGCTGCTCACGGAAAGCTACCATCAGGGGCTGCCCCCCACTGCACATGTTTGCAGTCTGCTCCTACGCAGGGTCCCCACATGGGGGCAAGGATCCTAATGATTTTTCTCTTTAGGCTTTTGATGTCAGAGCACAAGCTGTCAAGACGTCACATCTGGGAACATCTAGGAAGAGTTTTAAAACTAGAAGGATTCACTTGCAAAGTATATGTTCCAGTTTATTTTAAAAATCATGACCTTCATTGATGGCTTGGGTCATTGCTACTGCTTCTGAGTACAATTTTTGGGGACTTGAATAAGACATCCTTTTGTTTCAATCCCATCCGCTCCTTAAAACCATGTGACTCTGGTGACCAATTTTATGCAAACAAATTTGATAATTCAAGATGAAATGAAAAAATTCCAGGAAAGATACAAATGATTCAATGAAATATTGGGTTTCTATAATTATTTTGAAATATCAGAAAAAAAGGTCTGAAGAAATAAGAGACAATTGTTTCATTTGTAAAATATACTGATATATTAAAAGCCACTTGAAAAGACATGAATGTTTATTAAATGTATATTACTATGTGCAAAAAGCCAACCTGAAAAGGCTACATATGATATGAGTCCAAGTATATGACATTCTGGAAAAGTCAAGACTGTGGAGACAATAAAAAGATCAGTGGTTGTCAGGTGTGGGGTGAATAGGTGGGGTACACAGGATTTTTGGGGTAGTAAAAATACTCTGTATATCATAATGATGGACATATCATTATACATTTATCCAAACCCATAAAATCTAAAAAAAAACAAGTGTGGACTGTAATGTAAACTACAGATTTTGGTTAACGATGCGTCAGTGTAGGGTCTTTATTCAGAATACAGGTACCACTTTGACGGGAATGTTGACAATGGAGGAGGCATGTGTGAGGGCAAGGTGTGTATATGAGAACTCTCTATACCTTCCTCTCAATTTCTCTGTGAACTTCAATTATTCTAAAACAGCAAAGTCTTAATAATAACTTAAAAAACCCACTTACCTCTTTTCCAACCCTAAATTCTCCATCTGTAGCCGTCTATGGGGTCGCACAGAGTCAGACACGACTGAAGCGACTTAGCAGCAGCAGCAGCATTGAAAACTGGAAAGAAAGAAAAAAAAAACACTTGTGGGAAACTGAAAATTTGGCTTAACAGGTCAAACAGGCAAAAATAATTCATTTTAAAGGATAATAAGAGTAGAAATATTTTGTCATTTCTTTTTATGAAATTCCAGCATGGTAGAAGTGAAAGATTTTGTTAGCCAGTGTAAACGTCAATCAAGACCCAGTAAATGTTTCTTTTTTTATTCAAGATGTTTAAGTACATGAAACATTTTTACAGTCCCAAATTCAAAATTAAACAATAAAGTACATCAAAAAGTCTAGCTTCTATAGTCATTCCCTCCACCTAGTTCCTTCTTCACTCTATAGGTAATCTTTTTTTGGGGCGGGGGGGATTGCAATTAACTGTTTTTTTTTCTTTTTTTAAACTACAAGGAAATCCCCTTTCTTACCAAAAGATACCAAAGATAAAGCTTGTCTCCCTGCTTCTTATTTTCACTTCACAATATGTCCTTGTGGTTATGCCAGGCGACAGACAGAGAGCCCCATTTCAGTGGCACAGTCCTTCACTGTGATGCACTGTGGGTTCCAGCCAGTTTCTTGGTGATGAATATTTAGGTTGTTTTCAGTTTTTCACTATTATACATAATGCTGCAACACATAGCCTTGAAGTTGTAGTAAATTAAAGGTGCACACTATGAACATTCCTTGGCACCTGAATGAGTTTGTCCTTTGGCAAACCAAACTAACCATGGCTTATATAACTGATCCAGTACTATTTGTGATGAAATTCCCTTTGGACTACCTGTTGCTTTGAATCACTTTGAAATTATCTTTCTAAGCTAAAGTGTTTTCAAAACAAATCCTGGATACAGATGCCATCTCTCATTGATCATCTTATGTAAATACTGGATTGCTTAATGCCTACAACCAAATTGTTTAACTATCTTCAGTATTTACAGGACTTTTTATTTCTTTGTATCAGTTCCTGTTAAAGTGGGGAAAGTTGGGGTCTAAAAAAATTCATCAAGTCAAATGTCAGGTATCTGGAATCTGATACAGCCCTAGATATACTTTGCAAAGACTTTTAAATGTCTTGAGTCTTTATAAACATTTCTATTTTTAACTTTAATTGATTTTTTTAACACAACTCATCTGTATTCGCTGGACAAATACTAGGAAGTTCAGACAAGAAACACAAACCAAAAAAAACCTATCTATAAACCCAACTCTCAGAGATAACCAATATTAGCCTTTGTGTTTCTAAGACTTTTTCAGTGAACAGAAACAGCTTCTCTACCCCAGCACGCATGCTTATGTAATTTTTCATGTCTTGTCCTATATGTAGTTTAAGGGAGATTTCATCTTTTCTAGTCATTAGGTTTTTTTTCCCTTTAACTTTGCTGTTTGCTTTGCACACCATAGTTTTATTTTCTTTTCTGTTTCCCCTTCATAGTTAGCTCTTTGTATTTCTCTCCGCACAGTGTTTACCCTAGAAATAGAAAATCAAGTTTTCTTTATCCAGGATAAATACGTTGAAAGCCCCCAATATTTCTTTCTCATGGTATTTAAGTCCTTAAACTGCCCTCTGTGTTTGTACTAGGGCCATTTACTAATTCCTAAAAGGAAATAAGCATAACAGACCCAGCAGAGATCTGCTCTTAAAGAGACTGGTTATGCAGAAAGTCAAGTGAAGCAGATTGGACACGATCTTTATTCTGCTATTCAAAGATTCATTGGGAAAGAATAATTCCTGCAAGTGCTTTCTGCAGTCATCATTGCCTATATCTTGTTCTAACCACTAAAACTGAATATTCAATTAAAACCTGAGAAGGTTTATTCCCCCAAAATAATCCCTGATAATGAACTAAAGTTTTAATTTTTTGACATGGATGACATGTCAAAATTTTGACATTTTGCACAGTAGAGTTGTGTACCTGGGGCAGAAGTGGGGGTCACATGAAACTATTTTAATTCTTGTGTTTTATCACCTTTTCTTAACAAAGAGATCTATATGAAAGATAAAACTATCTGATCATTTATTTAACAAATGGGAACTGAAAATATGTTTTTAATGTCATTTTATAGTCAGTTAAACAGGGTGGTAAAAACAATGGTGAGGTTTAAGTAGACAGAAGCAGGAAGTAGACCAGCAAAGGTGAGGAAGACAGATATGAGGGGAGAAGGGCAGGGAGATGTAGACTAAATACCATCCCTCAAAGCAGGAGAGGAACACCGGCGGAAAATGAAGTTGGTAAGAAACTCATTTAGAGAGAAATTTTACAGTATCCATCTAGTACTTATGTGGCTAAATCTTTAACACAGCAGTATCATTAACATTTCTGAGTATCTATACTATAGAAATACTCATGTAGNCAGATATGAGGTGAGAAGGGCAGGGAGATGTAGACTAAATACCATCCCTCAAAGCAGGAGAGGAACACCGGCGGAAAATGAAGTTGGTAAGAAACTCATTTAGAGAGAAATTTTACAGTATCCATCTAGTACTTATGTGGCTAAATCTTTAACACAGCAGTATCATTAACATTTCTGAGTATCTATACTATAGAAATACTCATGTAGGTATGCAGAGCCACTTAGTGAAGCATGTTTATAACAGCAAAAGACTACGTACAAATTAAATGTTGAACAGTAAGAAAATGGTTAAATAGGTAAAACTATATTCGTTCAAAACTGGGAAAGGACTACAACAAGGCTGTTATTTAACTTATATGCAGAGTACATCATATGAAACGCTGGGCTGGATGAAGCACAAGCTGGATCAAGACCGCAGGAGGAAACATCAGCAACCTCAGATATGCAGATGATACCACTCTAATGGCAGAAAGTGAAGAGGAGCTAAAGAGCCTTTTGATGAAGGTGAAAGAGAGTGAAAAAGCTGGCTGGAAACTCAACATTCAAAAAACTAAGATCATGGCATCTGGTCCCATCACTTTATGGCAAATAGATGGGGGAAAAACGGAAGCAGTGACAGATTTTATTTTCTGGGGCTCCAAAAGCACTGCAGACGGTGATGGTGACTGTAGCCGTGAAATTAAAAGATGCCTGCTCCTTGGAGGGAAAGCTATGACAAACCTAGACAGTGTTTTAAAAAGCAGAGACATCACTTTGCTGACAAAGGTCTGTAGAGTCAAAGCTATGGTTTTTCCAGTAGTCATGTATGGATGTGAGAGTTGGACCATAAAGAAGGCTGAGTGCTGAACAGTTGATGTTTTTGAACTGTGGTGCTAGAGAAGACTCTCGCGAGCCACTTGGACAGCAAGGAGATCAAACCAGTCAATTCTAAAGGAAAACAACCTTGAATATTCACTGGAAGTACTATTGCTACAGCTGAAGCTCCAATACTTCGGCCACCTGATGAGAATAGCTGACTCACTGGAAAAGACCCTAGTGCTGGGAAAGGTTGAGGGCAAGAGGGTAAGGGTGTGGCAGAGGATGAAATGGTTAGATAGCATCACTGACTCGATGGACATGAGTCTGCGCAAACTTCAGGACTGGGAAGCCTGGCATGCTGCCGTCCATGGGGTCGCAAAGAGTTGGTTACAACTTAGTGACTGAACAACAAACATTCATTCAGTGCGATTCTAACAGTCATTGAAAAGAACAAGGGAGAAGTATGTATAATGATGGAAAGATAGACACACCTGCGGTCAAGTAATAAAAACAGCTCTGCCATATATTACGCATAGTATGATTCCAATTTTGTAAAAGCAAAAAAGTATATAAGTATTGTATGTGAATACCTTGAAAAGTAGTGTAAGTGGATAAACTTAAAGATTGATGGTTTTGGTTGGGAAAGTATAAATTGTTACAATGGTATTTTATTAGTCTTTGAGAGGATAAACAGAAGAGAATAACTCACGTGTCCAAATGCGTCGAGAAGACATTTCACAACTGGCAGTGAGGTGTTCTCTGAGTTCCAGATGGAGCCCAAACAAATTCAGATGAGGGCTGAACCCGGCCTGAGGGTCTGTCCCATGTCTAGTGTACACCATGGAGCCCAGACCTGTGTAATTCTGCACTTGGATATTAGTTGACAATATTCAGTACACTTGTGGGAATTTTGGGAAAGCCATTGAAGGAAAGGGGATTTGTCTCATCTGTAATTTGAGGATAATAATAATCCTTGCCTTAAAGGATTATTTAGAGAGTTAAATGTAATAATATATATAAAATGCTTAGCTCAGTGCTTGGCACATGGTCAGGACATACAAATGCCACTCCACTTTTGTTATTAATATTTTGGAGGGGTTCAGGATTAAATTCCCATTTTTCTAGGCCTTCCTTTTCTTTATTTATGATTCCTTGTAGAATCGAAAGCAATTTAAAATATGGAATTGGAGGTGGACAAAAGCACCTAACATTTTATTTTAGGTCATCACAGCTTCTGTTCTATGTCTGTATGAGGAAGAATCTTTTGTTCATTTTGACTCCTAACTCATCATGACCCAATTATCTGATAATTTGTATTAGTCATTAAGGCAGTCTCCAAAAAGCATCTGTTTATTTCCTGAGCATAGACTTTCAAACTTTAATAATTTACATAATAACTTATATAATTTTGGACATTTTTATTATTTTTAAATGAAGTGACTTTCAACACTAAATTTTTTCTGAGAGATGACATTAGGCTGTATATCTTGTCTGCTTTCTTGAGTAGGTTTAATGTACTTCCACATCCCTAAAATGTTTTTATAATAGCTTCATAATTACAAGTGATGCTTTTTAAATGTGTTGTCATCTCAAAAAAAGAGTGACTCTGACTTGTAGTTTTTATGAATTTTGCTATTTCCTTAATGTCTCAACTTTACCCGCTCGTAGGAAGAAAAAGGTCAAGTTGCACAAAGAGCCGGTTCAGCTGTAGATGTCAGGACTACTCATGATTATGAGTCCTGGTAGCACTACTCATGATTATCATGCATGGCAGGAATGAGGTGGTCGTGTTCCTGGTCATATTTATTTAATAATTTAATTTAATAATTGAGAAAACTATCTACTTAGAAAAAAATTCTGCCCTTCAGTGGAGACATGTAAATAGGACATTTGAATTTTTAAAATTTTATTTATTTTTTGTTTAATTTTATATCTTGGCCATGCTCTATGGCATGTGGGATCTTAGTTCCATGACCAGGGGTTAAACCTGTGCCTTCTGTAGGGGAAGTGCGGAATCTTAACTACGGGATTGCCAGGGAAGTCCCCACACGTTTGTATTTTTGAAGTAGACTTTTTTCTTTGAAATCAAAGGGCCAAAGATTCCCTGTGTAATAATATGTAACAGTAATCCAGTACCCTCTGTCCAATACGCATTATCATGGTTCGATGCCCGTAACAGGGCAAGATGACACCATATATGGCACAAGGGCTGCTCCTCACGCCCTCCACTCCAACTCCCACCGTCTATCCTTGTCCCCCAGTCCTTCTCCATCACCCCCACCCCTGAGCCACACAACTGTGACGGCCATCACCCATCATTTAGCAAATGGATTTCCTGAGGTCACTGGGCCTGCCTGTGACCTCAGAACCCCTTGAAATCCAGAGCCTCAGGTAACCGTTTACACTGTCAACTGTTACAAAGAAGGACACCTATCAAAATTCCCAGGTTTACCAAACATTGACAGCACATCCAGCCAGTGTAGGCAATTCAGCTCTCAAAGCAGTCAGCTCAGTTTTTAAAAAGCCAGCCACATTATTTTTGGACATAATGTAAATAAAAATAGTCAATTTATGGCAGATATTTTTACTTTTCAAACTGCTGTTTCAATACAACACTGGTAACGTTTGAACAACCAACTATATAATTAACTGCAACATATAAGGAACATTACCTGAAGAAAAGTTGATTGTGAAACAGCTGACACTTAGGCAGGATCGTGTCAGCTCAGTGTGAATGTGCCCCAAATTTCTGCTTTGAAACAGACTTCTCACTGACCCTTCTTTGCTGTCCTCCGAGCATAGAGTGTAGATGTTGTTTTCTGCCCCATGAAAATTCATCACCATATCCCCGCATTGTGACAGATGGAAAGATGAGTGGCCTGGCATCTTTTCTGGAGATCTTCCCTGTCTATTCACTGCTGCTGAGTAGTTTGATGACTTGGGTTCATTTAGTATGGAAGGGGAAATAAATCTGACCCTCATGCCATATATACCAATCAGAGGCGTAGAAAGACCTTAGATCCCTCTCAAAGAGCACAGTCAAGGCAGGACTCCCACATTTGGGAGCTGTGGGGTACGTTTTCTCCTTTTCCCCCATACCCTGTTGACATTAGATGGGACTTGCAACAGCTGGCAATCCCCTAGACTGAACACCTAGGGACATAGGACCCCCTCTGTTTCTCCTTAGCTGTGCCCTTCTCAATCTCTCCCTCTCTCTTTTGCCATACTGCGTTCATGTGGGATCTTGGTTCCCTGACCAGGAATTGAGCCTGTGCCCCCTGCATTCCAAGCACGAAGTCTTAACCACTGGATTGCCAGGGAGACGTCCTCAGTCTCCTTTGACACCTACAGGAACTGAGCTGAGGAGAAGCAGGGGTGAGACTCTGTCCCCCAAAGACAGCCTCTTCAGATGTTAGACTGTGGGGAAAAGGCATGAGAAAGACAGTGTGAAATTAACACACAAAATGGAGAGAAAAAGATCAAAAAGTCATTTCATTTTTAGATGCTTCCTGCCTTACCAACCACCAGGGTCCTGTCCCTGTCCCTGTAGGACCCCCCGCCCCCGCCCCTGGGCTTAGTCACATTAGTCTCAGCCCCTGCCAGTCTGAGGCCCCAAGCCCCAGGCCTCAGACTGGCCTCTCTGTGCACATGTTCCTGCCTTGCCCACTCGTGAACTTCGGATAAGCTGCAGGTGTGGCCCAGAGGTGTGCACTCATGTACTCAGCATGCTGTCTGCATTCTTCTGCAAGAGCTGCCAGCTCCTTCTCTCTTGCTGCCCTCTAAGGTGACCAGGCAGCCCAACCTGCACTTTTCAGGACAGCTCAATTCCTGAGGCAATTAAGGTAGGTAATGACTGGCTAATTCACTGTCTTTCGTTTTGACAATTAGAGAGGTTTTTATTAAAGTAAATTCTTTACAACAGGACTTTTGATCTAAACTGCCTGCTAATGTTGTGTTTGATAAATAACTAATGGCTCATTGCTCACATTAGTCAATAATTACTAATGTCTCATTTGCATGTGAAATTAATATTCCATATGGTTGTTCAGATCATGTAAGGTAAGCCTAAGTTGACAGGAGGCGGAATGCTGACGTGAGCAGAAGTTTCGGTTGCCATGGAATAAAAAACTGGGTTGTTATCAATACTTTGATGCTGTCATGGCCAGGGCTGGAGGCCGGCTACAAGGGCATATTTTTCATATTTTGGTGATGCCTTTGCAATAATAGACTTGTTCTGAATCCCAAGTGCCATGAAGATCATTCTGCTGCTACTGTTGCTAAGTCGCTTCAGTCGTGTCCGACTCTGTATGACCCCATAGATGGCAGCCCACCAGGCTCCCCCATCCCTGGGATTCTCTAGGCAAGAATACTGGAGTGGGTTGCCATTTCCTTCTCCAGTGTATGAAAGTAAAAAGTGAAAGTGAAGTCTCTCAGTCTGTCCGACTCTTAGCGACCCCATGGACTGCAGCCCACCAGGCTCCTCTATTCATGGGATTTTCCAGGCAAGAGTACTGGAGTGGGGTGCCATTGCCTTCTCCAGAAGATCATTCTATCATGCCACAAATATTTGTTTGATTCCTACAGTGCACGTACCACCATGCCCAGAGCACCTATGTTAGATACTTCTAATGGTTGTTAGGAATGCAGGCAAGAAAACTAAAAATTTACCTCCACTTTACTATGAAATTGGTTTCCAGACTCTAAGCACAGACTATTTTCAATGTTTTGAAACCCCGTGGTTGCTTGACATTTGTCAGTGATAACGAGTGATCTAACCAAGGGGTCTTTGAACCTTTGGTTCATCGTCAGCAATGGTTATCAATTAAGATTAAGTTCATCATCAATTTTCTATTAATAAGCAAAGAATATTTTTTTTCAAGTTGTGTCTAACCCTTTGTGACTCCATGGACTGTAGTCTCCCGGGCTCCTCTGTCCATGGAATTCTCCAGGCAAGAATACTGGCATGGGTTGCCATTTTCTTCTCCAGAGGGTCTTCCTGACCCATGGATCAAACTCGCATCTCCTGTATTAACAGGCAGATTCTTTACCGCTGAGGCACCAGGGAAGCCCATGAATATTTTCTTATATAACGGGAGTTTCAAAGTTCATTTTTATCAATGCAAGAACATAAAGATTACTATTTGTTCCTTCAGTTCAGTTCAGTCACTCAGTCGTGTCTGACTCTCTGTGACCCCATGAATCGCAGCACGCCAGGCCTCCCTGTCCATCACCATCTCCCGGAGTTCACTCAGACTCACATCCATCAAGTCTGTGATGCCATCCAGCCATCTCATCCTCGGTCGTCCCCTTCTCCTCCTGCCCCCAATCCCTCCCAGCATCAGAGTCTTTTCCAATGAGTCAACTCTTTGCATGAGGTGGCCAAAGTACGGAGTTTCAGCTTTAGCATCAGTCCCTCCAAAGAAATCCCAGGGTTGATCTCCTTC
>SJYX01011327.1:183347-205818 GCA_006410675.1 Oreotragus oreotragus | reverse complement strand
AAGTTAAATAAGCAGGGTGACAATATACAGCCTTGACGTACTCCTTTTCCTATTTGGAACCAGTCTGTTGTTCCATGTCCAGTTCTATCTGTTCCTTACCATATTGTAATGGACTTTCATAAATATATGAAGAGTAGAATCTGATGGTTTAGGAAGTGTGTTGGATAAATTCCAGCTTGGGGGTTCTGCCAGTGATGTCCTTATATGCTTTTTCCTTCTGTTGGTGGTAGCATAGAAAAGGATACTTCCATTTCATAGATGGGCCATGTACCAGTCAAGATAGGCAATATTATATTCTGTAGGGGAGAAGACATAATTTTCTTTCCATTCTTCTAAGTTCTTGGCTGAGACGCCTGTAATAAAAGACAAACAAGAGAAAAACTAACAGCAGTTTATAAATATGTACACCACATGTATATACAGGAGATACCCAGGGAAAACGAGGAACTCAGGTGGCTTAGAATTCAGGATAAAATGCCATCTTACTAGGGAAATGTGAGGATAAATATAGGCCCATTAAGAAAGAGTAAATAATTTGGGGGAAAGAAGAATGGTACATTAGAAAACTAGATGGGAGCTATGATACTTTGTCACAAAGTTTGGGTGTATTGTTGATTTCTAGTCTTCTCTCCTGTGATAAGAGTTGGTTTTCCCTGGCAGGGGCCTTATGACAATTTAGTTTCTTTTGGAGGATATGTGCTTGGGCAGATAAAGAGATATCAGCTAAATGTTTCAGGATGTGTCAGTCTTCAGCCACATCCATGCTAAGATGCTCTTCTGTGATTATTGCATCAGGGAAACAGAAGACGGAGGAGTGGAGCAATGTCCATTAAATGCTTCCGCCAATAAAATGTGGCAGATGCTGCTTCCAGGCTCATGGAAGGACTGCACGTCGGTTGGCCATGTTCATCTTTAAGGGAGTAAGCTCATCCTTCCCTAAACCTGGAAGTAGAGGTGTTGGAGCAATGACGAACAGGATGCTTGCCTGTTGGCTCACTTCAGACCATTAGAAAATCCAGAACTTTTATCTTTTGTTTGACTAGTGAACTCGAAAAACAAATAAAGCTCCCTGAATGAGATTTTCTTTACTGTGAGTGTGATGAAATAAATGTGGGAAATGCCTGCAGATTATTGATTGACTGTATCACAAAAATTGCTAGTAACTAGTATTAGTAATCTATATATGTTGCTGTCTTCAGAAATATGACTTGTTAAATCCCTTAAGGGAGAGCATATTTGGACTTCTTAGAGAACTCAGAAGGAGAGTGCCCTAAAAATATCCACGTCCTAGTCCATGAAACCTGTGAATAAGCTGTGTTACAGGGCAAGGAGGAGTCAGGGTTGAAGACAGAATCTAGTCAGGTTGACTTTAACATAAAGAGATCATCCAGGATTACTTGGAGTGTCCTTTAAAGAGGAAGAGGGGGTCAGAACTGAGAGATGGCAGTCCTAGAAGACTTGGGCCGATATTGCTAGCTCTGAAGATGGAGGAAGGGGACCATAAGCCCAGGTGGGGTAGGCTATAGAAGTTAGGCAAGGGAATGGGTTCTCCCATAGAGCCTCCAGAAGGAGCCCAGCCCTGCTGACACCTTGATTTGTCCTAATGAGTCAGACTTCTCCCCTCTAGAGGATAAGATAATAAACTGGTGCTGTTTTAAGCCACTAGGTTCATGGTAATGTATTATAGCAGCAGTAGGAAACGAAAACATGTCCCAGGCCTTCTCTAGAAGAAAGGCCAGGGCAGAGCAAGTATTCAGAGGAGTGACTGATGGATGGAACAGGTGACAGATGGGGTTGATACACTAGGAGATGACTCTGAATGAGGCTTTATTTTGGTTAGATGAAAGATTAAGATTACGGATAATGTGCACAACTAGTTTACCTCGAATCTAGGGTATAGTCGAGGTGAATAGCAAAGTTCCTTGTTTCCAAGGACTAATGTCTGTGCCATTACAAAAACTGTTTAATGCATGACTCTACAGGGGCGCCCCTGGTGGCTCAGCAGCAAAGAATCCACCTGCCAATAAAGGAGACTTGGGTTCAGTCCCTGGGCCAGGAAGATCCCCTGGAGCAGGAAATGGCAACCCATTCCAATATTTTCCTGGGAAAACCCAAGGACAGAGATGCCTGGTAGGGTACAGTCCATGGGGTCACAAAAGAGTTAGAGAGGACATTGTGACTAAACAACAAAAAGTGACTCTCTAGGTTCTATATGTACGAATATATATACAGCACATATTTCAAAGGTCTTGATTCCAGCTTGTGTTTCTTCCAGTCCAGCGTTTCTCATGATGTACTCTGCATCGAAGTTAAATAAGCAGGGTGACAATATACAGCCTTGACGTACTCCTTTTCCTATTTGGAACCAGTCTGTTGTTCCATGTCCAGTTCTATCTGTTCCTTACCATATTGTAATGGACTTTCATAAATATATGAAGAGTAGAATCTGATGGTTTAGGAAGTGTGTTGGATAAATTCCAGCTTGGGGGTTCTGCCAGTGACGTCCTTATATGCTTTTTCCTTCTGTTGGTGGTAGCATAGAAAAGGATACTTCCATTTCATAGATGGGCCATGTACCAGTCAAGATAGGCAATATTATATTCTGTAGGGGAGAAGACATAATTTTCTTTCCATTCTTCTAAGTTCTTGGCTGAGACGCCTGTAATAAAAGACAAACAAGAGAAAAACTAACAGCAGTTTATAAATATGTACACCACATGTATATACAGGAGATACCCAGGGAAAATGAGGAACTCAGGTGGCTTAGAATTCAGGATAAAATGCCATCTTACTAGGGAAATGTGAGGATAAATATAGGCCCATTAAGAAAGAGTAAATAATTTGGGGGAAAGAAGAATGGTACATTAGAAAACTAGATGGGAGCTATGATACTTTGTCACAAAGTTTGGGTGTATTGTTGATTTCTAGTCTTCTCTCCTGTGATAAGAGTTGGTTTTCCCTGGCAGGGGCCTTATGACAATTTAGTTTCTTTTGGAGGATATGTGCTTGGGCAGATAAAGAGATATCAGCTAAATGTTTCAGGATGTGTCAGTCTTCAGCCACATCCATGCTAAGATGCTCTTCTGTGATTATTGCATCAGGGAAACAGAAGACTGAGGAGTGGAGCAATGTCCATTAAATGCTTCCGCCAATAAAATGTGGCAGATGCTGCTTCCAGGCTCATGGAAGGACTGCACGTCGGTTGGCCATGTTCATCTTTAAGGGAGTAAGCTCATCCTTCCCTAAACCTGGAAGTAGAGGTGTTGGAGCAATGACAAACAGGATGCTTGCCTGTTGGCTCACTTCAGACCATTAGAAAATCCAGAAGAACTTTTATCTTTTGTTTGACTAGTGAACTCGAAAAACAAATAAAGCTCCCTGAATGAGATTTTCTTTACTGTGAGTGTGATGAAATAAATGTGGGAAATGCCTGCAGATTATTGATTGACTGTATCACAAAAATTGCTAGTAACTAGTATTAGTAATCTATATATGTTGCTGTCTTCAGAAATATGACTTGTTAAATCCCTTAAGGGAGAGCATATTTGGACTTCTTAGAGAACTCAGAAGGAGAGTGCCCTAAAAATATCCACGTCCTAGTCCATGAAACCTGTGAATAAGCTGTGTTACAGGGCAAGGAGGAGTCAGGGTTGAAGACAGAATCTAGTCAGGTTGACTTTAACATAAAGAGATCATCCAGGATTACTTGGAGTGTCCTTTAAAGAGGAAGAGGGGGTCAGAACTGAGAGATGGCAGTCCTAGAAGACTTGGGCCGATATTGCTAGCTCTGAAGATGGAGGAAGGGGACCATAAGCCCAGGTGGGGTAGGCTATAGAAGTTAGGCAAGGGAATGGGTTCTCCCATAGAGCCTCCAGAAGGAGCCCAGCCCTGCTGACACCTTGATTTGTCCTAATGAGTCAGACTTCTCCCCTCTAGAGGATAAGATAATAAACTGGTGCTGTTTTAAGCCACTAGGTTCATGGTAATGTATTATAACAGCAGTAGGAAACGAAAACATGTCCCAGGCCTTCTCTAGAAGAAAGGCCAGGGCAGAGCAAGTATTCAGAGGAGTGACTGATGGATGGAACAGGTGACAGACGGGGTTGATACACTAGGAGATGACTCTGAATGAGGCTTTATTTTGGTTAGATGAAAGATTAAGATTACGGATAATGTGCACAACTAGTTTACCTCGAATCTAGGGTATAGTCGAGGTGAATAGCAAAGTTCCTTGTTTCCAAGGACTAATGTCTGTGCCATTACAAAAACTGTTTAATGCATGACTCTACAGGGGCGTCCCTGGTGGCTCAGCAGCAAAGAATCCACCTGCCAATAAAGGAGACGTGGGTTCAGTCCCTGGGCCAGGAAGATCCCCTGGAGCAGGAAATGGCAACCCACTCCAATATTTTCCTGGGAAAACCCAAGGACAGAGATGCCTGGTAGGGTACAGTCCATGGGGTCACAAAAGAGTTAGAGAGGACATTGTGACTAAACAACAAAAAGTGACTCTCTAGGTTCTATATGTACGAATATATATACAGCACATATTTCATTCCCTTGAAAAGATTCCCAAAGAATGTAAAACACAGCAAAGTTGCTATTCAGAATAACCAGCAGCTGGAGTACATACAGACAGACAAGAACTTGGCTCAGCATAAAAAGCTGTTGAAGACTGTTCAATGAATGGCCCCCAAAACCAGCAATGGTAGACACCCAACTAGACAGGTAGTTAACAATCATTCTCTTTTACCAAATCCCAATAGAAAAGCTCCCTTTTCTATCCTGTTTGCTAAAATTCTACACTGATCAGAGCAAGAAGTGCTCCTAAGCTCCTTTGTGTCTATACTAACCCGTGCCACTTGCCAATATTCCCCTCCCCGCTTCCTCTCCTAATTACCAGGAACCCTGTTCTACTCTAGAGTGTGATACTTCAGTCATTAGTAGCTGCTTTACAATAACAATGACAGAAGATAGCTAATAGTTCTATTATTTATTTACTTCACTCCCACCCTGTTCCAAAAAGAATTTAAGGTGGGTTGCGAAAATGCACACAACACAGCAAGATGAAACACAGATTTGTATAGTGAGGAAATTCAGGCAAATGGAGGATAAAGGTGGGAAAAATAAGAAGCTAGGAGTACAAAATGTGCTCCTTGAGGCTCTGAGCCTTTGCCAGGGGTAGACTCCAATTTTGGCCCTGGCTTTCTAAAGCAGCCAGGTTAAGTGGAAGAAAGTGATCAGTAACATGAGTCAGTTGATCAGAAGCAGCACAATACTCCCTGGAATTTAGATGAGAGAGCAATTTCTCTCATAGGGCCCCAAAAAGAGGACCTTTGTAGAATTCTCCACCGGGAAGAAATGACAAATTCCTCAGGATTATGTCTTGTAACATCCTTTAGTATTGGACTGTGATGTCATCCCCCAGCAGAATTCAGTGAAAACCTTCTCCAGGGATCACATGGACTTTTCCAGGTACTCTCTGCGATGCTGGTTTAACCAAAGTAGAGGTTAAGAATGTTTAGAGGAACAGGATGAGGATCCTCCAGAAACCCTGTTTCTTCTCAACTGGGTCCTGCAGGAGTTAAAAGTGTGTGCTGTTCTCTCTGTTTCAGTGAAAGGGTGGACAGTCAAGGCGCTTGCAGAGAACTTCACAGTCTGGGACAGCGTTCCTGTCTCCCTTTTTTGTGCTTGGAAGGTCTAGAGTGGAACTCCAAAGGGCCAGCAGAGATGTCAGGAGGAAGGCAGGAAGGGTGGGGGAAATATGAGATGCGTCACAAAGGATGGGAGGTGGAGTGATGGTGATGTTGGTCTCAGGCTTCTTCAGGGTGGGGAGGGTCCTCTCCCAGCAGCAGAAGCAGTTCAGCTCTGGGACTTCCCAGGCTGCCCAGCAGTTAAGACTCCTCACTTCCACTACAGGGGACAGCACGGCTTCAATCCATGGTTGGGGAACTAACCATGGGGCGCTGCACAAGAAGCAGTTGAACTCTTTATGCTGTTGCTGTCAAGAGCGCCTGGGTCCAGGAGTCACTGGACAGAGCAAGCACCATCCATGTGCTGGGGACCCTGCTGGTGCGCCCTGTGAGCTCAAGCTCGCTGGCTAGGACCCCTCAGCCATCAGGGGGATCTGTCTCCATCTGGGGCTCCCTCCCACAGGCAGACCTCCTCCGGGACTCTGGGTGTTCATCTGCTCCCTGACATGCTGTCCCCCGGCAGCCCAGCACCTGCCTCTCAAAAACTCCTGAGGCCTCAGCGGGATTTGGGAGCCCTCCAGGCTCCAGCAGTGGGCCACTCACATTTTTTCTAGTGGCATTGTCCTTGTACATTTTTGGCAGGAAGAGGAAATAATGAACATGTGTTCTTTCAAAAATACTCCAATTCATTCTCAACACTACAGTCACCGTGATCTTTCTAAAACATAAATCTCATCATGTCACTTCCCTGATGAAAACCTGTCCATTCTTTCCATGCCCCTCAGGATAAAGCTGCAGGTCTGAGTACAGTTAAGCAGATCCTCATGCTCAACTATCTCCATTTCTCTTCCTCTGTGCTTGTCACCACTTTTCTCTACAGTTGGCCACATTTTTTCTTTTTTAGCTGACCCATGCCTACTTCTATTTCAGGTGACAGCCCAGAAATTAATCCCTGTGGGAAGTGGTCCTGGAGGAACCTCTGCTGGGTGCTCCCGGGAAATCTGTGCTTTCTCCAACATAACACTGTGTTAGGAAAATGCCAACTGCAGAGATAAACTCCAACATTTCAGTGGCTTGTTTGCAACAGAATTATATTTCTCCCTCATCTAACCATCCAAGCAAGGTGATCCTGGCTATTAGGTGATTTTCTCCAGGCTGACTCAAGGCTCCAAGTTCTTTCCATATTGCTGCCATGCCATCTTCTGTTGTTCAATCACTAAGTTGTGCCTGACTCTTTGTGATCCCATGGACTGTAGCACACCAGCCTTCCCTATTCGTCACTATCTCCTTAAGGTTGCTCAAACACATGTCCATTGAGTCGTTCATGCCATCCAACCATCTCATCCTCTGTTGTCCCCTTCTCTCTTGCCTTCAATCTTTCCCAGTATCAGGGTCTTTTCCAATGAGTTGGATCTTCACATCAGGTGGCCAAAGTATTGGAGCTTCAGCTTCAGCATCAGTTCTTCTAATGAATATCCGGGACTGATTTCCTTTAGGATTGACTGGTTTGATCTTCTTGCTGTCCAAGGAACTCTCAAGAGTCTTCTCCAGCACCACAATTTGAAAGCATCAATTCTTTGGCATTCAGCCTTTTCGATGGTCCAACTCTCACATCCATATATGACTATTGGAAAAACCATAGCTTTGACTAGATGGACAAAGTGATGTCTCTGTTTTTTATTTTCATTTTTATTTTTATTTGTCTCTGTTTTTTAAAAGCTATCTAGGTTTGTCCTAATTTTTCTTCCAAGGAGCAAGCATCTTTTAATTTCATGGCTGCAGTCACCGTCCTCAGTGATGTTAGAGATCAAGAAAATAAAATCTTCCAAGGCCGTGAGAATCTTAACGTGCATCTGGGGCAGGAGAGACAGGGGCTGGAAGGCCCGCGTGCCCCTTACTGCTTTAATGTGAGGGTCTCTCTTGTCCCTCCAACCAATTCCATTGGCACAAACATTATGTCATGTTGCTCCCTGAGGTGGCTGCAGTCCCAGTGACAGTGTTACAACACGGAAGGAAGAGCACAAAGCTTGGTGGGCACACAGGCTCCTCCAGAGCTTTATTTTAATTGCCCGTGGGTTGACTACACTCTGAACTCAGTGAGGGGCAAAAAGGTGACAGAGCCCTCCGCCAGCACCATCACTGGCACTTTTGGGCAAACAGTGACTGAGGGGCGCTCGGCTGAAGGAGGGAGAGGGTCACATGGACAAGTCCTCCTCTTGAACACCCTCCTCCATGCTGTGAGTGCTGGCGGAGGGAGGCGGGGAGAGCCAGCAAGCAGACAGGTGTTCTCTGCTGCTGTTGCCAGCCCAGCCCCTTAAAAAAAGTGCCAGTTCCCTTCACAGAAAGGCATTCATTGTGAATGGAGAGGCTCTGTAATCACAGGTGCCTGTCAAAGCGTGAGCCTCCTCTTGGATGATGGGGCCTTCTGATTAAAGACTTGTTGTTGGTACTTTATGGGGCAGAGATAAAACGTGCTGCTCTTGGTGCTGGCATCGAAGCTCCACAACACAGCACATCTGGCACCTGCCTCTGAGTCCAAGGAGATGGATGGTGAATGCTTTTTTCTCTCCTCCTCTTTATACGCCAGCTACATCTTTAAAGTGTCTCTTCGCAAGCCGTGTGTGTGTGTGTGTGTGTGTGTGTGTGTGTGTGCGCGCGGCTATGAGCATATAATAGTAAGAAGGCAATCACCTATCATATTGTCCAGGTTGAAAAGAAGGAATCAATAGATGTGATGTCTAATTGACTTATGAAATGGGAAAGATAGAATTCACTATCTCAAGTGGTGAGATTTTTTTTCTATTTCTGAAAACCCTCAGGTGAGATTGTAGTGGCTTGACTTGCGAAATTGGGGCAGGAGAGACAGGGGCTGAAAGGCCCGCGTGCCCCTTACTGCTTTAATGTGAGGGTCTCTCTTGTCCCTCCAACCAATTCCATTGGCACAAACATTATGTCATGTTGCTCCCTGAGGTGGCTGCAGTCCCAGTGACAGTGTTACAACACGGAAGGAAGAGCACAAAGCTTGGTGGGCACACAGGCTCCTCCAGAGCTTTATTTTAATTGCCCGTGGGTTGACTAGACTCTGAACTCAGTGAGGGGCAAAAAGGTGACAGAGCCCTCCGCCAGCACCATCACTGGCACTTTTGGGCAAACAGTGACTGAGGGGCGCTCGGCTGAAGGAGGGAGAGGGTCACATGGACAAGTCCTCCTCTTGAACACCCTCCTCCATGCTGTGAGTGCTGGCGGAGGGAGGCGGGGAGAGCCAGCAAGCAGACAGGTGTTCTCTGCTGCTGTTGCCAGCCCAGCCCCTTAAAAAAAGTGCCAGTTCCCTTCACAGAAAGGCATTCATTGTGAATGGAGAGGCTCTGTAATCACAGGTGCCTGTCAAAGCGTGAGCCTCCTCTTGGATGATGGGGCCTTCTGATTAAAGACTTGTTGTTGGTACTTTATGGGGCAGAGATAAAACGTGCTGCTCTTGGTGCTGGCATCGAAGCTCCACAACACAGCACATCTGGCACCTGCCTCTGAGTCCAAGGAGATGGATGGTGAATGCTTTTTTCTCTCCTCCTCTTTATACGCCAGCTACATCTTTAAAGTGTCTCTTCGCAAGCCGTGTGTGTGTGTGTGTGTGTGTGTGTGTGTGTGTGTGCGCGCTGCTATGAGCATATAATAGTAAGAAGGCAATCACCTATCATATTGTCCAGGTTGAAAAGAAGGAATCAATAGATGTGATGTCTAATTGACTTATGAAATGGGAAAGATAGAATTCACTATCTCAAGTGGTGAGATTTTTTTTCTATTTCTGAAAACCCTCAGGTGAGATTGTAGTGGCTTGACTTGCGAAATTGGGGCAGGAGAGACAGGGGCTGAAAGGCCCGCGTGCCCCTTACTGCTTTAATGTGAGGGTCTCTCTTGTCCCTCCAACCAATTCCATTGGCACAAACATTATGTCATGTTGCTCCCTGAGGTGGCTGCAGTCCCAGTGACAGTGTTACAACACGGAAGGAAGAGCACAAAGCTTGGTGGGCACACAGGCTCCTCCAGAGCCTTATTTTAATTGCCCGTGGGTCGACTAGACTCTGAACTCAGTGAGGGGCAAAAAGGTGACAGAGCCCTCCGCACATTGACTTGTGAAATTGCATTTTACAATTTGAGGTTCAAATACTGACTTGAGGTTGTGTCACAAATGAAAACACTGGAGGGCCTGATCCCCACAGTCCCATGTGAGGAGGAAGTCTGGTACTCCACTCTGCAAGGCTCCCTTCTTCTAAGTCAAGAATCCCAGGACTGACTCAGTCCAGAAAGCTCAGTATTCACTTCCTTGGTATCACTGCACAAAGTCCAGCGGGCTTGATGATATAGTTCCGGACTGCAGTCTGCCAGGCTCCGGTCTATGGGGATTCTCCAGGCAAGAATGCTGGAGTGGGTTGCCATGTCCTCCTCCAGGGATCCTCCCAACCCAGGGACTGAACCCAGGTCTCCCACCTTGCAGGTGGATTTTTTACCAACCAAGCCACCAAGGAAACCCATAGCTCAGGACAGGCTATCCCAAATCTGACACCCTGGCATACTGAATATTTCAAGCAGGAGGGTCATTCTGACCTCCTGCCCCTTTGCCCTTCTTCCCTGAAATAGATCCTAAAACCTTCCTGTGAGAGGTGCCCTCCCAAGACTTGTAGGAAAGGAGCATCATTATCTCTGAAGACAAACAGATGGCAAGAAGAATCTGAACAAACAAGCCTTGCTAAGCTCCCCCCAGTTTACTGCACCTACATGCCTTAAGCTATCCTATTCCTTCATGACTGCCCATTTATCATCAAACCTAGCATAAAAATACACAGGTCAAGCTGGCTTTTTGTTGTTGTTGGGTTTTCATTTCACTATGAAGTAAAGCTCCTAGGTCTTGTAAAACTTACACTAGATAAATCTGTATGCTTTGCTCCTGTTAATCTGTCTTTGTCAGTTGACTTTTCAGGCCCAGACAGGGATCCTAAGAGGGTAGAAGGAAACTTTCTCTTTCTACCACACCGGGCAGCCGCCATCCAGTGCAGGGGGCATCGTGGAGGCCCAGCAGTGCCTGGCTGTCTCTGGTCTTGCCAGTTTCTCAGGGTTTGGGGGAAGGAGGAAGCCTGCGTTCTGCCCTGCCAGGGGTCCTCTCAGCTGTGTGCACTGCAGGCCGACGGGGCAGTACGGAGACAGGTCACAGCTCTCCAGTGAGACGGTCCTGTTCCGGACAGTGATGTTTCCATCTCCAGGGGAGCCGGGGCCTCGTGTGATGGCCTCATGTGATGCCTCTCCACTCATGGCCTAAGAGCCTGCCTCCCGGACCTGGTTCTATGGACCTTTAGGGTCAATCTGACATTAATCTCACTGCCCCTCCCTGGCGCTCAGTTTTGGCTACAGCCATTTCGGGCCTAAACAGGTGCCAGTGACTTTGAACCTCGGAGATGTTCTTGGTTCTTTTCCCCCAGGAAAGCTCAGGATATCTGAGCCCTTCCAAGGACCATCATTTTCCAAAGAGTGGATTCCTACATTCCCTACAACAAATAAAAATCACTAATATTTACGAGTACTTACTATGTGCAAGCATTGTTTTAATTCTCTTACATTGATTTGCTCATTTTAATCTTCACACACACACACACACACACACACACACACACACACACACCCCGATTTAGTAGGCCTTAATTTCATCCTCATATTATGTAGGATGAAATTATATATATTATATATTCCTCCTACATAATATGAGGATGAAATTAAGGCACAAAGAAAATAGCTGCCCCAAACTAGGCAGTGTCTGGTTTGAACCCACACTCTTCAGGCTGGGTTCTTCACCTACTCCCTGCTCCCTCATTAACACAATAAGAGCCAATTCTTCTCAGAACAGAGCTGGGCTCAAGGCCACTGCACTTCCTTGCTACTGTCATCAGCAAAACCCACTGGAGTCTCCAGGAAAAATCAGATGGAATTGAGGTGGTAAGGTCTAACCTTTTGAGCTTAGTGTAGTTTCATATGACTAGAGGGGGCTGTGTGCAGAGCTCTTGCACCTAACCTGTTGGATTAGAGTTTGCAGCATAGAACCCCTGCTCCCCCAACCCCCAGGTTGGCTTACTGTGTGCAGAATGGCAGAGCTCCAGCAGAGACGCTGTCCTTGGCACTGAGATGGGAGCTGTGCCCTGTGTGGGAGACCCCGCCCCCTTCCCCAGCGACCACACCCTACAGAGCAGCTCTGCTTGTTGGGCAGAGCCCTGTGCTCTCTAGTGGGAGCTCAACCTCTCCATTCTTGAATCAAAGGATAAAACTTGCCTTTGCTTCTAAACTGAACTTGGTCTCACTCCATTGATGCAAGCAGTACCAGGCAGTAAGATCCTTCTCAGGACTTCAACTCGAATGAAAGTTAACACTGTCATTATTAAAAATGTACTCCATGAAGAAGTTTAAAAAATACAGAGTAAATTCCGCATCCCCTACTTAATTATCCTTGATAAGAAATGAACACTGAGAGCAGCTGGGTGTATGTTCTTCCAAGCCTTGTCCCAGCCTTTGAGAACATGCCCAGGGTTTCTACAAAACAGAGAGTAGAATAGCTGCTGGTATCTTCTACAGAAAATCATTTTGCAAAAATGTTCTATCTCTGGACACTTTGCTCTGCTCATAAGTCAGAGAGATCTTCCTGACTACTTTTACAAAAGCAGCACACAGACTGAACACTTGTGTCCTTCCCAAATTCCCACGTGGAAACCTAATCCCCAGGGTGATAGTATTAGGAGGTGAAGCTCTTGGGAGGCAATTAGGTCACCAGGTTTTAGGGTGGCGCATCATGAATGGGATTAGTGCCCTTAAAAGAGACCTCAGTGTGGCCCCTCCACGATCGGAGGTTCCAGTGAGGAGATCTATGAACCAGGAAACAGGTTCTGATCAGAAAATGAATCTGCTAGTACATTGGTCTTAGACTTCCCAACCTCCAGAACTGTGAGGAATAACTGTTTGTTGTATAAGCCACCCAGTCTCTAGACTTCTGTGATAGCAGCCTCAACAATACAGAACCAGGCACTGCACAAGTACAGAACTAGATACCCCACGAGCCCCTGAGTTTACTGCATACCACAGAAGGGATGTGCTTGGCTTTATGTCTTGTGCTCTGCGTGCCAGTGGAAGAAAAGGATAGAAGGAATTAATAAGACATGAGCCCAGTTGTCAACGTGCTCTGTGAGGCACTGCATCAGACCAGGATACCCGAGCTGTGCGCCTCGCTTTGTCCGGAGGACAAAGTCGTTTCATTTGAAGTCGGGCAGCGCCTCCTCACTTGCATGTGGCCAGTCACGCTCTTTCTCCCGTGAGATGCTCCAGCCAGACCTAAAATGCTTAAGTCTGCAGAATTAGACCATCTGCTTCCTGGTCACTCGACTTTAAGACCCTAGCAAGGGTTACTGCAGCCTTAGTAAACAGCTTTTGGGATTTCAGTTTTCCCTGGGAGGTGTACTGTAAGAGCTCACTTGTGCTTTTGGAGCACAAAGTGGTTGACAGAGTTCCTTGGCAGGCACCCAGGTATTCAAAACAGCCCCCGAAGAGGGAGGGCACCCGCTCTGCTGAAGGCGACTGAATGAGTCGGGGCCAGAGCTGGCACTAAGAGCCTTCAGACCCTGTACTGCCAACTCCCTCCTCACATACTTTCAACAGCCTCTTCAAGATGGTACTTTTAAAAACAGATAAGGAAGCCCCCAAAGGGAAAAGTCCTCCTCTTACAGTTGATTGAGGGCTTCCCCAGTGGCTCAGTGATAAAGGATCCATCCGTCTGCAATGCAGGAGACGTGGATTTGATCCATGGATTGGGAAGATCCCCTGGAGGAGGGCTTGGCAATCCACTCTAGTAATCTTGCCTGGAGAATCCCATGGACAGGAGCCTGGCAGGCTACAGTCCATGGGGTCGCAAAGAGTCAGACATGGCTGAAGCGACTGAGTTTGCACAAAGTTGATTGTACACCACCCCTCCCCAATTAATGGTCATTCTGGTTTCTTCAGTTCAGTTCAGTTGCTCAGTCATGTCCAACTCTTTGTGACCCCATGGACTGCAGCACGCCAGGCTTCCCTGTTCATCACCAACTCCCAGAGCTTGCTCAAACTCATGTTCGTCGAGTTGGTGATGCCATCCAATCATCTCATCCTCTGTTGTCCCCTTCTTCTCCTGCCTTCAATCTTTCCTTAGACTGTAATATAACTATGATCTGCTTTATGGGAAAAGATTATTCTATTTAAGTGTCAAATGTACAAAAGAAATTAGGAATTGATTTTTAAAAGACTTCACCAAAAGTTTTCTTTAAACAGAGAGGTACCTTGGAGGCATTTCAAATTATTTGATTTATAAACACTTAATCTGCACACAACTTTTCAAGGAAAATATAGTATGTAGAGAGGAAGGTAGACACGTGTGGTTTGCAGGGCACAAGGTGTGTGCTGGTTCTAAACCCTGAACGCATCCTGTGATCTGCTCTGTCTTATTCTGTATGTGGTGATTACCTGTCTTCCTGTCTGTTATTGCCATTCGTGTGTGAGTCCTCCGCTGGCAGGCAGCACACCTTAGTCACATGAGATCTCCAATATCTGGCAAGGTTGTGGACAATTGGGTTCATGTCTTATTAATTCCTTCTATCCTTAGCACCTAATTTTGAAACTGGCATTCAGGGGCACTCAGAAGATGTTTATTGAGTTGAAAAAGCTAACTACAAGTTTTCCTCTTCTGACATAGTATGGACTTTTGTACTTGTAAAATTCCTCTCATTAGTGTAGCCCATTAAAACAATTGTTTAATGTTCCTGGCCATAGGTTATCTATAGGAAGTCTGGTTTCCTGCTGATGAATTCATTTATGGAAAGTTTATCACATATCCGGCACTGAGCGAGTAGGTGGGGGTATAGTGAGCGAGGCAGGTGGGGTTTCTGTCCCTGTGGAGCTTACGGTCAAGGGGACAAGGCAGAGGAATAAGAAATAACAACAATGTGGTAAGTTCTGGCAAGAGCACAGGGCAGGAGCAGAACTGATGTTTGAGCTTAAACCTGAAGGGCCGGGAGGAGGTAGTCAGGCAGTACAGATGGGAAAGGGGTTCTAGGTACAAGGATCTAGAATTCAGGAGGGCCAGAGACTAGAGAGGAAGTCACAGAGGGGAAGAGATGGTGGGGAGGTTGGCCAGGGCAGGCTGGCAGAGGCCGTGTTACCCGTATGGAGGAGTGAGGAGCGGGAAGGCAAACAGGAAAGGTGTCTGGCCGCAGCACAGACGCTGAATTGGAGACACCGATTCCTAGGCTGGTTTGGAATCTTAATGTCCAAGGGAGCATTAATTGTGGAAATAAATGAAGACCAACCGAACCAGAATGAGCAAAGGCTCTGAGCTCGCTATACCAGGGAGTTAGCCACCATTACCTACATTTTGTCAGAGGCCCGAAGGCAGGCAGAGGAGGGGGAAGGCTCTAAGCCTTGAAAAAAGAGAAGGCCTGGGACTTCCCTACTAGTCCAGTGGCTAAGATTCCGTGCTCACAATGCAGGTGGCTCTGGTTTGATCCCTGGTCAGGAAACTGTATCTCACGTGCTGAAACTAAGAGCTCACATGACACCATTAAGAGATCCAGCATGCCACAGTGACCACGGAAGGTCCTGAGTGCCCAACTAGGACCTGGTGCGGCTAAATAAATAAATATTTAAAAACAGATAAAGGGGAAAGCTTGAGTCTTATTATCAGCAGGGAGAATTACAGTATTTATGGGTGCAGGTATTTAAATAACAGTTGCAAATAAGAGGACTTTCATTAACATGTATTAAATTCCCCTAAATATTTATTCCTAAGTGTATTATTAGTCAATTAATGATAAGGATCTAAGCCACATTTTACAATTATAGATTTACTTAGTATATCTGACTTCTTCAAAGTACTCCACATCCCTGACTGGGAGGACTTACACCTTTAAAAACTTTTTAAAAATCCCAAATCTGAAAAACATCATATAGATTCACCAACATGCCACTAACTGCTCCATTTTCAAATAACAAATGTACACAGATTGTCCTAAAGATTACAAAACTTAGTTCTGTAATGAACAGTACTACATTGAAGCTAAGAAATGGATCTGTGAGGCCTTCTAGTGGTAAAGAACCTGCCTGCCAATGCAGGAGACAAGAGACATGGGTTCTGTCCCTGGATCGGGAAGATCCCCCGGAGGAAGGCATGGCAACCCACCCCAGCATTCTTGCCTGGAGAATCCCATGGACAGAGGAGCCTGGCGGGTATAGTCCACGGGCTCACAAAGAGTCAGATACGACTGAGAGACTTAGCACGTACTGACCTGTAAACATCTCAGTTTGTGAAGTCACATCCCCAAATAAGAAGAGCAGTTTTACCACCTCAGGCAGGCTAAGGGTACTAGGTAAAAAGAAAAAAAGATTATGATCGCGATATTCTTACTCATCAGTCATACCTGAGACTGATTATGATCGCGATATTCTTACTCATCAGTCATACCTGAGACTGATTATGATTGCAATATTCTTACTCATCAGTCATACCTGAGACTGTGACCTGGGGCCTGATATCACATCTTCCTAGGTAATTCTACCCGTCACCAGAAAACATGCCGGGCCCTTGGTTAGCGTCATTTTCTGTCTTTTATTGTTGGCTGATGCCTCCCGGCCATTCCTTGCACTGGGATTTATTGCAACTCAGTACATTCAATTTCTCTTGGGAGTCTTTCAGTATTACTGATGTTTTCCCTTAATTTTAACTCTTGTCACCACTTGACTGGATTAATCTCTTTACCATCCCATCGGATTCCTTATGTACTTTGCTTGACAACCTCTCGAGGGACCTAGGTTAAGAGGCTGTCCTGGTCAGAGGTGGAGGGGACCCTCTGAAGTTCTTTATGCTCTTCATAAAGCATAAAGTGACTGTGACAGTGTTACTCGCTCAGTTGTGTCCAAGTCTTTGCGACCCCATGGTCTGTAGTCTGCCAGGCTCCTCTGTCCGTGGAATTCTCCAGGCAAGAATACTGGAGTGGGTAGCCATTCCCTTCTCCAGGGGATCTTCCTGACCCAGAAACACCTCTGATTTTATAATTCTCTGATCAAAGACATGCCCTCGTTGGCATTTTAAATCACCTTATCTCTTATAAAGAAACAAGGACAAAAATGATGCTGCTTTCATTAGTTGCTGTGTTCTTTCTTTTCCCTCTGGATTATCAAGGACTTTTTTTTTAAAAGCAGTGCTGTGTGAAAGTGAAAGTGAAGTTTCTCAGTTGTGTCCGACTCTTTGTGACCCCGTGGACTGTAGCCTCCTCCATCCATGGAATTCTCCAGGCAAGAATAATGGAGTGGGTTGCCATTTCCTTCTCCAGGGGATCTTCCCGACCCAAGGATCGAACCCAGGTCTCCCACATTGCAGGCAGATGCTTTAACCTCTGAGCCACCAGTAGCATGTGGGATCTTAATTTCCCAAATAGGGATCAAACCTGCTCCCCCTGCAGTGGAAGCTCGGAGTCTTAACCACTTGATTACTAGGGAATTTGTTTCCAAGAATCCATGTCTCACACAATATCAGAATATATACATATCAGTTCAGTTCAATTCAGTCACTCAGTCATGTTCGACTCTTTGCAACCCCATGAATCACAGCACGCCAGGCCTCCCTGTTCATCACCCTCTCCTGGAGTTCACTCAGACTCACATCCATGGAAACAATAAGCAGAACTTTAAGAAGTACATCTATTTGTACATTTTACCTAGAGAGAAAGATCACCATCAGTTCAGTTCAGTTCAGTTCAGTCGCTCAGTCGTGTCCGACTCTTTGCGACCCCATGAATCACAGCACGCCAGGCCTCCCTGTCCAGTACCATCTCCCAGAGTTCACTCAGACTCATGTCCATCGAGTCCATGATGCCATTCAGCCATCTCATCCTCGGTCGTCCCCTTCTCCTCCTGCCCCCAATCCCTCCCAGCATCAGAGTCTTTTCCAATGAGTCAACTCTTCACATGAGGTGACCAAAGTACTGGAGTTTCAGCTTTAGCATCATTCCTTCCAAAGAAATCCCAGGGTTGATCTCCTTCAGAATGGACTGGCTGGATCTCCTTGTAGTCCAAGGGACTCTCAAGAGTCTTCTCCAACACCACACTTCAAAAGCATCAATTCTTCGGCTCTCAGCCTTCTTCACAGTCCAACTCTCACATCCATACATGACCACAGGAAAAACCATAGCCTTGACTAGACGGACTTTAGTCGGCAAAGTAATGTCTCTGCTTTTGAATATACTATCCAGGTTGGTCATAACCTTTCTTCCAAGGAGTAAGTGTCTTTTAATTTCATGGCTGCAATCACCATCTGCAGTGATAGTGAAGGTATATACATAGAGTCTCAGGGTTTCTTTTGATGATGAGCAAGTAGGAAGGAAAAAGATTGGATTGACAGGAAGTTTAGGGTAGAGGTACATGTATGGACCTCTTAAAATAGGTTCACGGGTGTGAGAATATTGTGCCCCATGTGAATGCTCAGCAAAGAGCTCTGACATGGAGGAGACTCAATAATCAAATGGGCAGGAAGATCAGGGCTGCAAATGTCAGCTGTCCTCTTCCCCAGGAATCACTATCTCTCAGTAGGTTCAAAAGTGAAGATGGAGGTTATCCATGGGCTCAACCACGAGAACTTCTTACCAAGGCAGATCTGGCTACCACCACCACAAATGAACGCTTTAAATGCCAGCAGCAGAAACCCATGCTGAGCCCTCCATACAGCTCCCAGCGTGGTGAATAGGGTGGAGTGATTATATCGAACCACTTTCATTGTGGACTTGGTAGCAATTTTTCTCAGAAAAAGTAAATTTTTCTATGCTCTGCATATAGATTTTACCCCCCTGCTATGTTCTATTAGCAAAACTTTCTGCGGACTTAGTGAAAGTTAATTTCACCCACAGTAATGCATGCAGCACTGCTTCTGGTCAAGAATGCTATAGGATTCCCACAGGATTCATTGTTTTTACCATAAACCAGGAGCAGCTGGCCTTGCGGAGCAGTGTGATAGTCTGTTGAAGGCTTGGTTACAGAGCCAGCTGGAGGACACCTTACAAAGTGGGGGTACTAGCCTAGAGAAAATGGTGTATGCTCCAAATCGATAACCAATATATGGCATGTTTCATCCAAGGACAGATCAGATGGGATCATCATCATTGTTGTTGAGTCACGTCTGACTCTTTGCAATCCCATGGACTGCAGCATGCTAGGCTTTGCTGTCCTTCACCATCTCCCGGAGTTTGATCAAACTCATGTCCATTGAGTCAGTGATGCCATCCAACCATCTCATCCTCTGTCAGCCCCTTCTCCTCCCTCCTGCAATATTTCCCAGCATCAAGGTCTTCTCCAGTGAGTCAGCTCTTCACATCAGGTGGCCAAAGTACCGGAGTTTCAGCGTTAGCATCAGTCCTTCCAATGAATATTCAGGACTGATTTCTTTTAGGATTAACTGGTTTGATCTCTTTGCAGTGCAAGGGACTGTCAAGAGTCTTTTCCAACACCACAGTTCAAAAGCATCAGTTCTTCCGCACTCAGCTTTCTCTGTGGGAAGGAGCAGAACCTCTCACACTACCCTTCCCCCCTCCTCACTGAGAGTACATTCAGTTTCAGTTCAGTCGCAACTCCTGGAGTCCATCCAAACTCATGTCCATCGAGTCGGTGATGCCATCCAGCCATCTCATCCTCTGTCGTCCCCTTCTCCTCCTGCCCCCAACCCCTCCCAGCATCAGAGTCTTTTCCAATGTTTTGCATGAGGTGGCCAAAGTACTGGGGCTTCAGCTTTAGCATCATTCTTTCCAAAGAACACCCAGGACTGATCTCCTTTAGAATGGACTGATTGGATCTCCTTGCAGTCCGAAGGACTCTCAAGAGTCTTCTCCAACACCACAGTTCAAAAGCATCAATTCTTGGGAGCTCAGCTTTCTTCACAGTCCAACTTTCACATCCATACATGACCAATGGAAAAACCATAGCCTTGACGAGACGGACCTTTATTGGCAAAGTACATTAAGAAAGCTATAATTGTAATCTCATAATCAGTTGTTATGGGGGCTGTGGTCAATATTTATATTTTCTTGCTTGCATGGCAGTGTATATGTTCATGCAGTAACCTATTTCTTGCCCCCCTCTCCTTTTCGCCTGTTATATAGGCTATATTGGTGGTAGTTATCTTTATAGTTTAGTACTTGAATAACATGTATGTAGCTTTTACAACGGAGAAGGCAATAGCAACCCACTCCAGTACTCTTGCCTGGAAAATCCCATGGACGGAGGAGCCTGGTGGGCTGCAGTCGTGGGGTCGGTAGGAGTCGGGCACGACTGAGCAACTTCACTTTCACTTTTCACTTTCATGCATTGGAGAAGGAAATGGCAACTCTTGCCTGGAGAATCCAGGGGCGGAGGAGCCTAGTGGGCTGCCGTCTATGGGGTCACACAGAGTCGGACATGACTGAAGCGACTTAGCAGCAGCAGCTTTTACAAAATCTATCAAATGTCCTCTTATTTATATTATTTAAGTTAACTTCTAAGAATGAATCTGCATTTCCAGATGAATTTACACACTTTGCTGACTGATGAAAATCATACTACATAGTGTGTTTCTCTTTTAAACTGGTTGTCCGAAACAGAGATTTTTATAAGCAGCATTATAATGATCCATTCATTCAGGTTTCCAGACATTGCTTCCTTCCTTTCTTCTGAACTGTTTCTGATTAGTGCTCTTCATTTTATCTTTTCCTGCACTGGTTTCTACCCATTTTTTTTTTTTTTTTTTCAGTTTCTGTTTATAAATGAATGCTCCATTAGTGAAGCAGTTCATGACTTCCCTTAGCAGCAGCTCAGCCTTAGAATGGCCTGTTCATTCCACCAGTGTTTCCTCAGTGCTTATCACGTGCAGACACAATAGTTCTAGTCCTGTCACTGTACACGGTCCCCACGTCCTCGACTATCCCTGCTATTTTATGTCAGATGTTAATGTCAGTTCCACGGGCAGCACTGGGGTGATGTGTGACTCTTCGTATTTGGACTGTCTCTCACAGTCTGTTTCTCACTGTTCGTCACTCCCAACCTCTAGGGTCTGTGTTTCACCGGTGGGCGCCTTTATACCCAAATCCACTCTTAGGTAAGATCTTCCAATTTCTGGATTTTCAAATAACTTCTCTATTTACCATAGCTTAGCTTAACTGCAACCTTTTAGAAGCACTGGAACACCAGGACTGCCTCACCCTGAGAGCTAGTGACTTTCTTCCTTTTGAAATGCATGAAGACGCTGTGATCGTGTAGTGGTTAGTACTCTGTGTAGTAAAATGAATGAAGATACGAAATACATGGAATTAGGACACAAACACCGTGATCTCTGGAGAGGTGTGTTCTCCGCTGGCAACAGTTAACAGGATGTTAGTCTATCTGCTGAGAGTCTGGTTAGTAAAAATAAATGGATTCGGCTGTACACAGGCTGCTGCTCTTTTTTCTTCTTCTATTCTTTAGGAATAATATTTGTCTAACATTGGTACAATTCCTCATGGGTAGGTTGCCTATCTTCCTCCTTTTTTTTTTTTTTAACTCTAAATTGACATTTCCACCTTCCTGCATGCTTGTCCATCCCAAGCACATATATTAATTCTTTAATTCTTTCAAGATTTCTATAAGTACCTACTGTGTGCCAAACACACACAGTTTAAGGATAAACAGATGAATATGATGCTGTTTCTGGACTCTGGAAGTCCACAGTTGTGGGGAGGCCAATGTGCAGACAATAATTTCAGCCTCATAATAAATGACACGGCAGAGGCACCATGGAAGTCTAAAGATGTCCCTTCATCTGACCCACAAGCTGAGCGGCCCTTTAGAGACAGTGACCCTGTTTTATAAGGCAGCACGTGGTCATCAGTCCATCGTGCTGGGGGAGTTGCTGAGCTTTTTTTTTACAACTGAAAGAACCAGCAGAACTTCTCAGGGCACTGTAGGAGCAGGCAGTTCTGGAAAGTCACACTCATTTCCCTATAAACTCACGTGTTATAGGTAGCTGTGACCTGGGATAGTAAAATCTGTACTCCAAAATAGAATTTTAAGGGAGAAAACCCCACATGTATCCAGTAGGCAGGGCACATACATTGTACAAGGTACTACAGAGTTCCCCTAGTGGTCCTGAATGCCCTGTGTGGTGCTCTAGAAATCCTCAGCCAGAGAAATGACATCAGTAAAGAATGGTAATTGGTCCCTAAAGAATTGCCTTGAGGAGGGTAACAGAGCAAATACACCACAGTGGCAGTAATCGAGCAAGGGAGGATATAATTATTTATAATACTCAGATCAAAAGATGTGGCTATTTTGGACATGCACAATGGGTTCAGATACAGAGTGTTACCTATGGATATTCTGAGAAGGTAATGTAAACTGTGGAAAATTCTGAAAGAGATGGGAATATCAGACCACCTAACCTGCCTCTTGAGAAATCTGTATGCAGGTAAGGAAGCAACAGTTAGAACTGCTCATGGAACAACAGACTGGTTCCAAATAGGAAAAGGAGTACGTCAAGGCTGTATATTGTCTCCCTGCTTATTTAACTTATATGCAGAGTACATCATGAGAAACGCTGGACTGGAAGAAACACAAGCTGGAATCAAGATTGCCGGGAGAAATATCAATAACCTCAGATATGCTGATGACACCACCCTTATGGCAGAAAGTGAGGAGGAGCTAAAAAGCCTCTTGATGAAAGTGAAGGAGGAGAG
>SJYX01011327.1:141705-180165 GCA_006410675.1 Oreotragus oreotragus | reverse complement strand
TTTTTTTTTTTTTTTTTCCTCATCAAGTTTAAAATCTAGAACTGTTTTCTCAGGGGGTAAAGTGTTAGTTGCTCAGTCTTGTCCGACTCTTTTTGACCCCATGGACTGTAGCCCACCAGGCTCCTCTGTCTGTAGGATTCCCCAGGCAAGAATACTGGAGCGGGTTGCCAATTCCCTTTCCAGGTTTCTTCCCAGTCCAGGATTGAACCCGGGTCTCCTGCATTGCAGGCAGGCTCTGGGTATGTTATGAATGCCTGACTAATCTCTCCTTTCTGGGCTATCTGCTAAGTCACTTCAGTCGTGTCTGACTTTGTGCAGTCCCATAGACAGCAGCCCACCAGGCTCCCCCATCCCTGGGATTTTCCAGGCAAGAACACTGGAGTGGGTTGCCATTTCCTTCTCCAGTGCATGAAAGTGAAAAGTGAAAGTGAAGTCGCTCAGTTGTGTCTGACCCTTAGTGACCCCATGGACTGCAGCCCACCAGGCTCCCCATCCATGGGACTTTCCAGGCAAGAGCACTGGAGTGGGATGCCATTGCCTTCTCCTTCTGGGCTATCTAGCAGGTTGTATTTACAGCAGCTGTGAGGAATGAGGTAATGTCTCCCTCTGGGCCAAAGAATATTCCTCAAACTCAGTGTTACTTGGCTGCAACACAAACCCACCAACATCCAGCTGGACTGCTCAGTATCACTCCTTCAACCTAGGAAGATATGAGGAACTGATGTCAACATGATGGTCACGCTACTTGCTGTGCTCTGAGTAGTGAAGTCCTTTGTCTTTGACCCAAGAGTCTCATGTCTTCAGTCAGCATCCATGGAGAAGTAGCAGGCTAACGTACTAACTCTAAGGAAAGTAAAACAAAATCCCAGACCCTCAGACTTCATCTTGATTTCCAAGAATTTCATCACCCTTAAACAAGCCTCTTACAGAGTAGAATTGCCTAAAAATCTGTGTTAACTGAAATAGGATAAAGGCAAAAATGTCAACTTTATTCAGTGTATTTGTTTTTATACTTTCTGCAATCTACCAAATTTGTAGCCTGTGTATTACAAACTGCGTTCTTCAAAAGAAACAATTCTTAAAAATTAAGATCTGTGGTACTTTTCTTCCAACAATACAAACTAACCAAAATGTTCAGGGTTTCTGCTATGTGCCGTGGTTTGCAGTAGAGATATAAAGGTGAGTAAGACAGTCCCATACTTTTAGGGCTCCAGCTTTGATAGAGACAGCAAGCACAAAGGTGTATCTCAAATACAAGACTGAGTATGATCAGATACAGCTGAACTCTAAGCAAAGAATGGTGAAGAATTGGGAAGAGGAGATTTAGTTCAGTTATTATTTATTCAGAGGGTAAAACAAGAGTCAAACATTGAAGGATGGCAGCTCTAACAAGTGGGAGAATGACGGGGAGGCAGGGTATGGGAAACAAGGGGGATGGTGTGAGGAGATGCACTGCAGACAGACAGTGTGGGATAGGGACACAGCAAGACACAGGGCAAAATGGTCCTGTAGATCCTAACTGGAGTCAGCATGTGGTTCAGGGTGCCTGGACGCCACCGAGAGACGCAAGTTCGGACGAGTTCTGTTTGAAGTGCCCATGAAAGCTTGCAGAGAAACCATGCTCTCTACAAGAGGTGGAAATGTGAGTGAAACTCAGGAGAGAGATTAGAACAGGAGATACATTTGGGAATAAGGGGCAATACTTGAAGCCATTATAAGAGAATAAAGGAGGCAAACAGCAGCCTGCAAAAGAAGTAGCCGGCCAAGGGTGAGAACCAGGAGACTGTGGAGACGTGATACTGTGTACCAAGTTCTGCAGGAAGCCCCATGGAGTGACTCAGTTCAGTTTAGTTCAGTTCTCAAGCAACCCCATGAATGGCGGCATGCCAGGCCTCCCTGTCCATCACCAACTCCCGGAGTTCACCCAAACTCACATCCATCAAATTGGTGATGCCATCCAGCCATCTCAACCTCTGTCGTCCCCTTCTCCTTCTGCCCCCAATTCCTCCTAGCATCAGGGTCTTTTCCAATGAGTCAACTCTTCGCATGAGGTGGCCAAAGTACTGGAGTTTCAGCCTCAGCATCAGTCCTTCCAATGAACACCCAGGACTGATCTCCTTTAGGACGGACTGGTTGGATCTCCTTGCAGTCCAAGGGACTCTCAAGAGTCTTCTCCAACATCACAGGTCAAAAGCATCAGTTCTTTGGCACTCAGCTTTCTTCACAGTCCAACTCTCACATCCATACATGACCACAGGAAAAACCATAGCCTTGACTAGGCGGACCTTAGTTGGCAAAGTAATGTCTCTGCTTTTGAATATACTATCCAGGTTGGTCATAACTTTTCTTCCAAGGAGTAAGCGTCTTTTAATTTCATGGCTGCAGTCACCATCTGCAGTGATTTTGAAGCTCCCCAAAATGAAGTCTGACACTGTGTCCACTGTTTCCCCATCTATTTCCCATGAAGAAAAAGAGGCAACTAGATTGAGTGATTGAGAAGTTCCCATTGTTTCTGTAAACAGATGTTACAGAAGAGGACAGAAGTTGATGGATGAGTGTCAAACAAGGAAGTGAAAGGGATGAATGTAGACTTAAATATAGACTACTATTTTGAGAAGTACTGCTGTTAATAGAAGGGAAAATGTAGAATATAGTCTCAAAGGAAATGAATATTTCATAAAGAATCATTCAATTTGAATATGTGTATAGGCTAAGGAGAAGATGTCAGAAGGCAAAATTTTTAAAAAAGAGCAATGAAAGAAAGGGACAAGGAATAATGAGTCAAGTCACAAAGTAGGTAAAAAGATGTCACTTTAACTCAGAAGGGGTAGGCTTGAATACAACGTAGGATATCATTTTTCTGAGAAGGAGAAACAAATGGCTAATGATTCAGAGAAAATCTGAGCATTCTCCATGTATAACCCGGTAACCTATCAGTCAGATACAAGGAAATTTGGCAGGCGTAAATTCAGCTTGAAAAGAGAGCATCTGGATTGAAACAAGTGCTATGGAGAATTGACAAGACAGTTAAGGATGGAGAAAAGAATTGATAAGCACCTCTCAGAGCTCAGCTATGGTTCATCATAATGGATCCCATCAGAGTCAGCTGAGGCACTGTATTAGCTCGGGCCTAGAGAGCTGAGCAGGAGAAGGCACTGGCACCCCACTCCAGTACTCTTGCCTGGAAAATCCCATGGACAGAGGAGCCTGGTGGGCTGCAGTCCATGGGGTCGCTAGAGTCGGGCACGACTGAGCGACTTCACTTTCACTTTTCACTTTCATGCATTGGAGAAGGACATGGCAACCCACTCCAGTGTTCTTGCCTGGAGAATCCCAGGGATGGGGGAGCCTGGTGGGCTGCCGTCTATGGGGTCGCACAGAGTCGGACACGACTGAAGCGACTTAGGAGCAGCAGCAGCAGAGAGCTGAGCGAACCTGGGTCTGGGAAGTGTATACAATGGAGGTCAAAGAGACAAAACAGAAGTCTATAGTGCTTGTAGAAATTTAGATAAATTTAACCAAAGGGTCTAGACTCACAGGGAAACTAGAGAGTCTAGAAGTGGACTCACAGCCTGAGAAAACTGCCAATGAAGATGAATGAAAAAGAAGAGGGGGGATTATATTCACACACCTGTTTTTCAGGCTTGATAGGGATCCGTAGTTTAGAGTGGATCAAGAGAGGACAGAGTGTCAGCGGCAGCTCAGGCTAGCCTGATGACTGGTGGAGTTGACTGAGGTGGTCAGGGAGGCTCGGGGCCTAATATAACACTTCAAATTGGCAAAGTGTTTTATGGTTGCTTATCAACTACCCAAACACTCTTCTGTAATGTTGTTTTCACACATCCGTAAATTTCACCTTATCCACTTTATGTATTGTTAAAACACAAGGATAATATAAATGGGTGTTAAGAACTTCAGAGAAGTTGTTCTTGAGTCCTTTTAAAAATTTTATTAACTTTCCAATCTGTGGGTTGAGCCCAAACTAATTTATTTATGGCCCCGTGGTAGACTGCTTTCCATTTTTTCTCTCACCTATAACTAATTAATTAATTGTGAGGTTTTGTTTAAAGTCTATCCTCACCACTATATTATACTCTTCAACAGGTCAGGGAATATTTCTGTTCTCTTCTGTCCTATAGCCTGGAATATTCAACACCTAAAACAATTCCTAGCACATAAAGGTATTCAAAAAATACTTGCTGAATGCGATTGCCAAGGGGAAGGAGGTGTCTTGGAGGGATGGAGTGGGATTCTGGGGTTAGCCGATGCAAAGCATTACATTTAGATGGATAGATAACAAGGACCTCCTGTACAGCATACATTCAATATCTTGTGATAAACCATAATAGAAAAGCATATATTAAAAAAAAGAATGGATATATATCTGGATATATATGTATAACTGAATCACTTTGCTGTACAGCAGAAATTAGCACAACATTGTAAATCAACTCTAGTTCAATTGTAAAAGTTGTAGTTGTTAAATGTTTCTAAAAGAAGATACTGGCTAAATACAGGCAGCCTCTGTTAGTTGATTAATGCTACTCACTGCTTACTGTGTATGTGACAAACTGGAAATGTTTCTTTTCATTTCATGAATACCTGTAATGTTCAAAGAGGATAAGATGCCTTTTATCGTCTCTGTAAACTATTACATTCTCTGTATACACTGTTGAAATGACAAGAAACAACATGCTTGCTTTTAACTCATCCTCCAATCTCTTCCTTTCAAACTGATGTAAAATTTTCAGAGTATTTCTTAGTGTTAATCCTCATCAGTTTTAATAGAAATTTCCATAAATCTCTCATTGCATTGCATTATGAGATCATCTTCAGACTTTCTGAAATTTCTGTAGCAATGTTTATGTCATAGTCTCTAGCTCAGAAAATAAGCCAGTTAATTAGGATGTTAGCCAGAAGGAACGTATCCATTCATTCAAATCATGGTCTTAACTGTCTGCGATTGAAGAAAATCTGTACATATTATTCTTTATAGTGCCTCCCTGCTGCCCTCTTCTGGTGGCACATAACAGCTTAGGCAGCAGCAGCTGCTGCTAAGTCGCTTCAGTCGTGTCCGACTCTGTGCGACCCCAGAGACGGCAGCCCACCAGGCTCCCCCATCCCTGGGATTCTCCAGGCAAGAACACTGGAGTGGGTTGCCATTTCCTTCTCCAACGCATGAAAGTGGAAACGGAAAGTGAAGTCGCTCAGTCGTGTCCTACTCCTAGCAACCCCATGGACTGCAGCCTACCAGGCTCCTCGGTCCTTGGGATTCTCTAGGCAAGAGTACTGGAGTGGGGTGCCATTGCGAGATAACTATTAACAGATGTTCATTTTTACTTGGGCTTCCCTGGGGGCTCAGGGGTAAAGAATCCACCTGCAATGCAGGAGACACAGGTGCAGTTCCTGGGTCGGGAAGATCCCCTGGAGAAGGAAAGGGCAATCCACTCCACTATTCTTGCCTGGGAAATCCCATGGACAGAGGAGCCTAGAGGGGTACAGTCAGTGGGGTCGCAAAGAGTTGGACATGACTTAGTGACTGAGCACGCACTCCATAATGAATGAAAACAAATATGGCACTCCATAAAACAAAGAAGTTATAAATACATTGCAAGACTTAGTCACAGTGTAAGAAACTGGAAAACTTTTTAGAAACATTAAAATAGTGACACATACCATTTACCTAACCAACAATCTTTTTTTTAACTGTTTCAGTAACAATCCATTAATTGTTTTGAATTTCAATATAGAAAAAGTAATCCATTGTTTCATCTCTATGATATTCCACTGTAGGTGAGGTGAAGTCGCTCAGTCGTGTCCGACTCTTTGCGACCCCGTGGACTGTAGCCTACCAGGCTCCTCCGTCCATGGGATTCTCTAGGCAAGAATACTGGAGTGGGTTGCCATTTCCTCCTCCAGGGGATCTTCCCAACCCAGGGATCGAACCCTGGTCTCCTGCATTGGAGGCAGACGCTTTAACCTCTGAGCACTGTAACTACAATAAAAATTACACTTTTGCTATGGAGAAAGAGTTTGCAAACAAGGGCTTCCCTTGTGGCTCAGCTGGTAAAGAATCCACCTGCAACGCGGGAGACCTGGATACGATCCCTGGGTTGGGAAGATTCCTTGGAGAAGGGAAAGGCTACACACTCCAGTATTCTGGCCTGGAGGATTCCATGGACTGTATAGTCCATGGGATCGCAAAGAATTGGACACGACTGAGAGACTTTCATTCACTCACTAGCATTGCAAGGCATGTTTAAATGGCTTGAGAAGGAAAAAAAAAAAGATCTATTAAATTATTAGGGTATTTTAGAGTGACTAAATATATGAAAGAAATATTGATAATTAAAAGAGTATTATCTGTTTATGATATGCTCCAGAAGTCCTTCAGTTCAGTTCAGTTCAGTCGCTCAGTCGTGTCCGACTCTTTGCGACCCCATGAATCGCAGCACGCCAGGCCTCCCTGTCCATCACCATCTCCTGGAGTTCACCCAGACTCACGTCCATCGAGTCAGTGATGCCATCCAGCCATCTCATCCTTGGTCGTCCCCTTCTCCTCCTGCCCCCAGTCCCTCCCAGCATCAGGGTCTTTTCCAAAGAGTCAACTCTTCACATGAGGTGGCCAAAGTACTGGAGTTTCAGCTTTAGCATCATTCCTTCCAAAGAAACCCCAGGGCTGATCTCCTTCAGAATGGACTGGTTGGATCTCCTTGCAGTCCAAGGGACTCTCAGGAGTCTTCTCCAACACCACAGTTCAAAAGCATCGATTCTTCGGCACTCAGCTTTCTTCACAGTCCAACTCTCACATCCGTACATGACCACAGGAAAAACCATAGCCTTGACTAGGTGGACCTTAGTCGGCAAAGTAATGTCTTTGCTTTTGAATATTCTATCCAGGTTGGTCATAACTTTTCTTCCAAGGAGTAAGCGTCTTCTAATTTCATGGCTGCAGTCACCATCTGCAGTGATTTTGGAGCCCCCAAAAATAAAGTCTGACACTGTTTCCCCATCTATTTCCCACTAGCAAATAATGTAGTGGTTCTGAACATACACATGAACTGAAGCCTTTGTTCCTGCTCGTCTTGACTCCTACCTTATTCTCACTACACATCCTACAGTCGACGAAGACTGATAAACTTCTCATAAATGGGGTCTCCACTCTCTCCGTCTCTCCTGTTGCTGCTGGTACAGGTCCTCTCCAGTTCATACTGTCAGCCTCTCCACCGGTTTTCCTGCTATCGGTCTCCCTCTGTTTCCACACTCCACCCTTCGTGGACAGCCAGATAGCTTCTTAAAAACAGAACAGTGTCACCTCTACTTAAAAATGTCTGTTGGCTTTCTGTGGCCTGCGGGATGAAGTCTAGGCCTCTGGTCTTGGCATGGAGAGTCCAGCCTGCCTTGCTCAGCTCTGCAAGCAATGTAACGTAGTTTCTGCCCTTGAGCACTTGCCCTTGGCGTCCTGGAGTAGCATCCCACAGCACTCTGCTGTTTTTGACTCTGTGGCAGAGCTTGGTCCAAGGCTCTGTAATACATCAGTTACTTAATCGTCTCCCAAGAGACTGTGAGTCCTGAGAGTGGCCAGCATCTCCCTGGTTTTCTTTTGAATCTCTAGCACGCAGCTTGGAGAAGGAAATGGCAACCCACTCCAGTATTCTTGCCTGGAGAATCCCAGGGATGGGGGAGCCTGGTGGGCTGCCGTCTATGGGGTCACACAGAGTCGGACACGACTGAAGGGACTTAGCAGCAGCAGCAGCAGCACGCAGCTGGAGCTCGCTCTGTGACTAACACACAGGGCAAGCTCAGTGCAGGTTTGTGAATAGTTGAATGAATGAATGAAGGCTGTTCTCCCCACCTTTAGTGAATTCTTCAGTTTTTGAGTTTTATAGTGCCACCTCTCTAAAATCTTTCTTGACTCTTACCTAGCATAATTGTTGTCACAGTTTTTTGTCCATATACGTTAGTTGTATATACTCCAGCCTCCTTTCAGGTCATACTCGCTGAAAGGCAGCCTGGGAGAGTGAAAAGGGCATGAGCTGGAGGTAGGCAACCCTGAGCTTGTATTGTAGTCCTGCCACTCACTCTTCCTGTCACCTTCGATAGGTAAGTGAGCTCATTTTTAATTTTTAAAAATTGAAGTATAGTTGATTTACAATATTGTGCCAATTTCTGCTATTTAGTAAAGTGACTGAGTTCAGTTCAGTTCAGTTCAGTTGCTCAGTCGTGTCCAACTCTTTGCGACCCCATGAATCGCAGCACACCAGGCCTCCCTGTCCATCACCAACTCCCGGAGTTCACTCAGACTCACGTCCATCGAGTCCGTGATGCCATCCAGCCATCTCATCCTCGGTCGTCCCCTTCTCCTCCTGCCCCCAATCCCTCCCAGCATCAGAGTCTTTTCCAATGAGTCAACTCTTCGCATCAGGTTCCCAAAGTACTGGAGTTTCAGCCTCAGCATCAGTCCTTCCAGTGAACACCCAGGACTGATCTCCTTTAGAATGGATTGGTTGGAAATCCTTGAGGTCCAAGGGACTCTCAAGAGTCTTCTCCAACACCNCATCAGAGTCTTTTCCAATGAATCAACTCTTCGCATGAGGTGGCCAAAGTACTGGAGTTTCAGCTTTAGCATCATTCCTTCCAAAGAAATCCCAGGGTTGATCTCCTTCAGAATGGACTGGTTGGATCTCCTTAGTCACATATATTCTTTTTTTCATATTCATTTCCATTATGGTTTATCACAAGGTTTATCACGGTTCCCTGTGCTATCCTGTAGAACCTTACTGTTAAATTATTTTATTTATTTATCTATTGGTTGTGTCACGTAGCTTGCAGGGGATTTTACTTTCCTGGCCAGGGATTGAACCTGTGCCTTCATCAATGAAAGCAGAGTCCTAACCACTGGACTGCCAGCGAATGCCCCAATTATTCTATTTTATCTGCTTTTCTAAAATGAACATTTCCCCCCGCCCTCCTCTCTAAATGAGGCTAATACCACTTCCCCATAGGTTTAATGTAAAGATGAAAGAGAAAGTGAGGAAATTTCCTGGCAGTCCAGTGGTTGAGGCTCTGTGTTTCTACCGCAGGGAGCACAGTTTCTGTCCCTGGTTGGGGAACTAAGATCCTGCACTGCTTATGACACATTCGAGATTTTCATGAAGTTTTAGTATTTATTCCCTTTCCCTGAGGGTGAAAGTGAAAGTCATTCAGTCGTGTCACTTCCCTTTGTGACTCCATGCAGTCCCTGGATTTCTCCAGACCATATTTAATTTAAATCCAGGGCTTCAAAAACTACAGTGACTCGGTAATGTTTCCTGAGTAAATAAATGAATTCCAGAGTTGTATTGGGTCAAAAGTGATATAAATACATATTTTAACAGACTTTTAAACTGATACAATTGCTTGTCATTCCTTCCTACTCACTTAGTGTAAATATTACATCTTAATACTCTGACATGGCTCAAATAAAAATTTTCTCATTTTTATGATTATAGTATCCAAAGTATACAGAGGTCGCACAGTTTGAAGCATGAATATTTTCTAATCTTTTGGGTATACTTCCATTTGTTTGTTTTCTTTCATGTAGTCATTGTAAAGTATGTCTATGAAGTGTTTCAGTAAAGTGAACTAATGTTTATATTTTAATGGAATAACTATATTATAATGTTAAGTGAGAAAAAATAGAATATAAATTAGTTCATACAGCATGATAGCAATTATATTTTAAAAAGTCACTGAGGATCAATGATTTTTTTTTCCAGAAATAGCAAAAATCCACCCTAAAATTCATATAAAATCTCAAGGGACCCTAAATAATCAAAACAACCTTTAAAAAGAAGAAGAAAACTGGGGGACTGCCATTTTTAGAAAAATTGGACTACATCAAAATTAAAAAAACTTTTGTGCATCAAAGGACACAGTAAACAGAGAGAAAAGAAAACCCATGGAATGGGGCAGGTATCTGCAAATCATGTAGCTGATAAGGAGTTTATATCCAGAATATACAAGGAATTCTTACTACCCAACAACACAAACAACCCAGTTGAAAAATTAGTCAAGGGACTTCAGCATTTCTCCAAAGAAGATATACAAATAGCCAACAAGCATAGGAAAAGATAAGCTCAATAAGCATAGGAAAAAATAAGCTCCCTGTTACTAACCATTAAAGAAATGAATAAGCTCACCATTACTAACCATAAAGGAATGAACATTAAAATTGAAATGAGATGCTGCCTCACACCCATTAGAGTGGCTACTATGAAAAAAAAAAACAGGAACAGAAAAAGTGTTGGCCACAATGTGGAGAAGCTGGAACCCTAGCACGCTGTTGGTGGGAATACAAAATGGTACAGCTGCTGTGGAAAACAGCATGATGGTTCTTCAAAAAATTAAAACATAGAAAAATATGATCCAGCAATTCCACTTCCAAGTACATACCCAAAATAACTGAAAACAGAGACTTGAAGAGATATCTGTGCACCATGTTAATAACAGCACTATTCACAATAGCCAGAAAAGATGGAAGCAATCTATATGTCCATTGACAGATAAATGGATACGAGAAATGTGGTATACACATATGGCAGAATACTATTCAGCCTTAAAAGGGAAATTTAGACATCGTCTACAATAAGGATAAACCTGAGAACATCATACTAAGTGTAATAAGTAAGTCACAAGAGAACAAATACTGCATGATTCTACTCACACCAGGTACCTAGAGTTGTCAAATTCATAGAGACAGAAAGTAGAATGATGGTTGCCAGGGTTCAGTGGAGGCGAGAATGAAAAGTGACTGTCTGACTGTACAAGGTGAAAAGAATTCAGTGGATGGATGCGAATGATGGTAGCACAGCAATGTGAATGTAAATTAATACCACTTAAATGTGTACATTAAAAATAGTTATAAAAGTAAACTTGATGTGCATTTTACCACAATTCATGCAAACAATTTAAAAATAGTCAGGAGNTGATGGTTGCCAGGGTTCAGTGGAGGGGAGAATGAAAAGTGACTGTCTGACTGTACAAGGTGAAAAGAATTCAGTGGATGGATGGGAATGATGGTAGCACAGCAATGTGAATGTAAATTAATACCACTTAAATGTGTACATTAAAAATAGTTATAAAAGTAAACTTGATGTGCATTTTACCACAATTCATGCAAACAATTTAAAAATAGTCAGGAGTCAGGAACCCACCCTGGCTCTCTGTGATGACCCAGAGGGGTGGGATGGGCGGAAGTGGGGGAGGCTAAGGAGAGAAGGGGTATACATATAATTTTGACTAATGTTGCACTGCTGTACAAAATTGTAAAGCAATTTTCCACCAATTAAAAAATAAGGGAAACATAAAAAGTTAATCAGAAGGAAATACACCAAAATATTGAGCTTTTGCTTCTAAAGTCATACTTTTTGATTATTTCCTCTTTTCATATTTTCTACAGTGACTATATAGAGTTATAGCATTAGGAAAAAAAGAATTCAAAAGTTTCATATGAAAACTTACCCCAAATCTGTGTTTATTAGATTTCAATCCATTTCTGATTTAGAAGAACCTCCTAGTTAAAAAAAAATTTTTTTAAACGCAGAGGCCTTTGAATAAACACAGAAGAAATAGTCTCTAAGTTTTTATTTCCTGCATTGTGTCATAGGCATTGTTGCATGCTTGCTATCTGAAACTTCCGGATAAGAGAACAGAGGAAACTCATGTTCCTTTGTCCCCCAAGAAAGTGGAGAAGTTACAACTGGTCATCACTCTGCCTCACTTTCGATTACACAGGAAGACAGCTGTTTCTTTAATCAGGCTTTTGTTTCATCACGCTACTGAAAATGCCTTGATCAACGTCACTGACAAACTCTACATACCTGAATTCAGCGGTCCGTTCTCATTCCTCATCTTAGTCAACACACCAACAGCTTGTGCCGCAGACCCTGCCTCCTCTACCGCCCTCCAGGACACCACGGTCTTTTGTCTGTCCTCCAGCATTAAGGGTCATTCCTTCATGGCCTTTGGCCTGGTTCTCTTCCTCTCCTAAATCCCGTCCTGCTGGAATGTGCAAAGGTTCAGCCTCTGGCCCTCCTGCTTTCTCCATCTAAAGCCACTCCTTGGTGATTTCATTTAGTTTATGGTTTTTAACCACATGTGCTTCCCTGGTAGCTCAGATGGAAAAGAATCTGCCTGCAATGCAGAAGACATGGGTTCGATCCCCGGGTGGGGAAGATCCCCTGGAGAAGGGAATGCCTACCCACTCCAGTATCCTTGCCTGGAGAATTCCATGGACAGAGGAGCCTGGTGGGCTACAGTCCATGAGGTCACAAAGAGTTGGACATGACTGACTAATACTTTAAATAACATGTATTGGTTGAAAATCATCTCTTTCCTCTCTCCCATTCAAACTTCTGTCTTGAACTTTACTGAAGCATATTTTCAACTGTTTGTTTGATTATGTGCACTTGGATATTCAATAAGCACCACATTTTCAAAAATGTCCACATTGAAAGCCTGATCTGCCTCAGCTAATGACTCCACCTTTCCAGGCGAGTGAAATGAAAGGCCAGCTCTTAGAAGAGCTGTGTTCAGAAGAGGCTGAGTGGAAGGAGATGGGGTGATTGGAAGGGATACATCTTTGGAGAAAATCTGGCCAGGGGAACTCCTTGGTTCCCTCACGTCCACTGAGTCTTTTACTTTGTATGTGTGCAGCTTCAGTCTAAGAAGTTTTTTCTCTGACAACTGTGACTTGCGGGAATTATGGTGTTAAGATGCTGTGGAACTTCTGAAATCTGTTGTGTACTAAGCAATGCTTTTCTTTCACACTAACTTCCCTTTTCACACATGGTGGCTACTAGCTTGCAAATGAGTTATTACCAGCCTGCCAGATGCTTCCCAGAAGCCATGATCAAGAAGTATTTAAATCATAAATGATTTTGAGGTTGTACCACAGTTATTTCTGATATATTTTTTAAGACTCTAGAATTTTGAAACATTTTATTATTATGAGGGCAAAACAGTGTTATTGTAGAAAATTTGGAGAAACAATATGGTAAAAAAGAGGAGAATAACCCATGGTCGCACTAAGAAATAAGCATTATAGTTTGATAGCATTATTTCTATGCATAGTTATAATATTTATGATGAAGTTTTAAAAAGTTTAAGTTCTCAAACTTTAAGTATTCTTTGACCATAATCAAGCAGTCTGATATTTGTCTCTCAACTGTGATGCCTAGATGCCTTCAGAAGTGATTTAACAAAACACTGTGACTCCGTACATATTTTGGTGGCTCTTTCATTCATGCTGCTGAGTGAAAGAGACATGGGTTCGATCCCTGGTTGGGGAAGATCCCCTGGAGAAGGGAATGCCTACCCACTCCAGTATCCTTGCCTGGAGAATTCCATGGACAGAGAAGCCTGGTGGGCTACAGTCCATGAGGTCACAAAGAGTTGGACACCACTGAGTGACTAATACTTTAAATAACACGTATTGGTTGAAAATCATCTATTTCCACTCTCCCATCGAAGAGAGGAAGTCGCTAAGTCGCTTCACTCGTGTCCGACTCTGCGACCCCACAGACGGCAGGCAGCCCACCAGGCTCCCCCGTCCCTGGGATTCTCCAGGCACTGGAGTGGGTTGCCATTTCCTTCTCCAATGCATGAAAGTGAAAAGTGAAAGTGAAGTCGCTCAGTCCTGTCTGACCCTTAGCGACCCCATGGACTGCTCCGCCCATGGGATTTTCCAGGCAAGAGTGCTGGAGTGGGTCGCTGTTGCCTTCCTCTCTTTCGCTCGTATCCTGTGGTTAACTTAGGGGCAGTTTCTGCCTGTGTTATCTCTTGTTTCTCTGTCAGCCTTACTTCAGAACTAGACTTCCTCACCACTTTGCCTGCCCCCACATCCCACCTAACACAGATAACTAATCCCAACCCTCAGTAGCAACTGTTAACTTTTACCAAAGTGTTCCTAAGAGAAGATCTCTCCTATTGCATATGTGGCAGGCATGGTACACTTAATAGCAGGAGGCAGGAGCCTGGGGTAAGGCCAGAACCTCCTTTGGAGTTATTTGTTCAAGTCAGGAAGGCAAGTGAAGGCCAGACACAGTTGCAGGTACTGGGGAAAGTCTGGTTTGGCATGTGTGTCATCTTACTCAGAAAAGATATTAAGAGACAACTGGCAGAGTTCTGGTAAATGGTTGGAATTCGAGGTGGAGGAAGTGTATTGCATGAGGCAGAGTAATGGAGTGATGTTTACCATTTACTAAGTAAATAAAACCATCTCACGAACTGTAGTATTAAATAAAATCAATGTATATAAACCTTGTAGCAATAAGACTGACATACAGTAGTCTCCCTGTATCCACAGGAAATTGTTTCTAAGACACCCCAGTGGATGCCTGAAACCATGGGTAGAACTGATGGGATAAAATTTATATTTTAAAGGAAGACAAGAAAATTTAAGCATAAAATTCTCTCTCCACTTGGGCCTTCTCCCTCCCCGTTTAGGGTGCAATGTTCATCTGCATTATAAAGGCTCTCCTGTCCATGGAATTCTCAGGATTCTCCAGGCAAGAATACCTGAATGGGTTGTCCTGCCCTCCTCCCGGGTATCTTCCCACCCCAGGGATCGAATCTGCATTTCTTTTGTCTCCTGCACTGGCAGGCAGGTTCTTTAGCACTAGAGCCACCTGGGAAGACAGACCTCAAAGGTAGGAATGCAAAGATCAAGTTTTTCCTTTTTTCAATGCTAACAATGTTTTCTTCTTAACTTTATTGTTAATTGAATTTTGGTTGACAGTATCAAACCCTATATATACCCTACATACATATCTATGACAAAGTTTAATTTATAAATTGGGCACAGCAGAAGAATAACAATAACTAATAATAAAAGAGAACAACTGTAACAATATACCGTAACTGAAGTTACATGAACGTGGTCTCTCTCTCTCTTTCTCTCTCAAAATAACTCTTTGCATAAATTTAATGCCTTTCTGGGCTTCCCTGGTGGCTCAGAGGGTAAAGCATCGGCCTGCAATGCGGGAGACCTGGGTTCGATCTCTGGGTTGGGAAGATCCCCTGGAGAAGGAAATGGCAACCCACTCCAGTCTTCTTGCCTGGAGAACCCCACAGACAGAGGAGCCTGGCAGGCTACAGTCGACGGGGTCGCAAAGAGTTGGACACGACTGAGCGACTTTACTCACTCACAATGCCTTTCTATTTTAACTACACATTAATCACAAACTATGGGCAAAACATTTGCAATTTGAGGTGTGGCAGCCAAACTAACCCAAATTTTATTTTCATTCTTCACAACTTCTTGAATAGAAGGCTTGTCCTTACAGTAGATCTTCGCAAATTCAGCATACAATTTTTTCCCTTTCCTTATTAAGTCAAGAACTTTCATCTTTTCCCTTAGAGGAAGCACTTTATGGCTTCTCTTTGGCATACCTGAATTGTCAGTGTCATTACTCTGGCTGTTTAGGGCCATTGGGAAGTAAAATAAGGCTGACTTACTGCTGTGACAGTGTGTTGGATAACCAAGACGGCTGCTAGGTGACTAACAGTGGGCAACGCTCCGCAAACACTCAAACCACGAGATTCACGCCCGGGCCAGACAGCACAGAATTTCATCACGCTACTCAAAAGGGAAGGTAATTTAATATTTGGGGGGCATCCTGGTGGTGCCAAAGGTAAACAACTGACCTGCCAGTGCAGGAGACATGAGAGACGTGTGTTCCATCCCTGGGTTGGGAAGATTCCCTGGCGGAGATCATGGCAACTCTTTCTAGTGTTCTTGCCTGGAGAATATGAACAGAGGAGCCTGGCGGGGACAGTCCATAGAGTTGCAAAGAGTTAGACATGACCGAAGCAGCTTAGCAAGCGCCTGGTGGCTCAGTTGTAAAGAATCCGTTGCAGGAGACACACGTTTGATCCCTTCCCTCTGAGAAAATTCCATGTGCTGAGGAGCAACTAAGCCCAGACACCGCAACTGTTGAGCCCTGTGTTCCAGAGCCCAGGAGCTGCAAATACTGAGCTCACGAGCTGCAGCTACTGAAGCCCACACTCCTAGAGCCAGTGCAAAACATTACGGTAAAAAGAGTAGCTCCCTCACCCCCAGCAACTAGAGAAAAGCCTGCTCAGCAATGAAGACCCAGCACACATAAAAAGTTTGCTTTTTAGATTTAAAAGAATTTTTTTAAAAATTTAGGAATTTCTGAATTTTTTTTCATTTAATGTTTCTGGATCAAGAGTGTCTAAAACCATGAAAAGCAAAACCATAGATGGGGGGACTACTGCACAGAATATACTTAATAAATACGCATTAATCAATAATGAATGTGTGCATACTCAGTCATGTCCAACTCTTTTGCGACTCCCGTGGACTGTAAGCCCACCAGGCTTCTCTGTCCATGGGATTTTCCAGGCAAGAATACTGGAGTGGTTTGTCATTTGCTTCTCAAGGGGGTCTTCCTGACCCAGGGAATGAAACTATCTCCTGCATCTCCTGCACTGTAGATGGATTTTTTATCCCTGAGTCATTCGGGAGGCCTGAATAATAAACATTTATATTATTATTTAGAGGGGCTTCCCTGGTGGCTCAGCGGTAAAGAATCCACCTGAAATGCAGGAGATTCAGGAGATACGGGGTTCAAATCCTGGGTTGGAAAGATCCCCTGGAGGAGGGCATGGCAACCCACTGCAGTATTTTTGCCTGGAGAATCCCATGGACTGAGGAGCCTGGCAGGCTACAGTCCATGGAGTTGCAAAGGGTCGGACGTGCCTGAAGCGACTTAGCAGCAGCAGCAGCATCTTAATTTAGCAGTGGTGAACAGATTGAATGTCATTTATGGTGAGTGGGAGACATGTTTCCTTGGTTTATCAGCCCTTTAGACACTGCCTGTTTGTGAATTCCTGAACTCCGGGATCTGTTCACTTCATGTTGAATCCCAGCCACACAGTAAGTCCCCTGCTCCCAGTCGCTTTCCATTCATCACACATTAGCAGATCTGGTTCTAACTCTGGCTGTGTCACAAAGTAGTTGTGTGAAATTAGGCAAGTCACCTTTCCCTGCTAGACCTCAATTTCCTCACCTTTAAAACTGGGGGAGTTTTAGAGATTATCTAAGTGAAGTAAGTTAGACAAAGAAAGATAAAAATGGTATGACATTACTTATATGTGATATCTAAAAAAAAAGATACAAAAGTACTTATTTACAGAACAGAAACAGACTCACAGACTTCCAAAACAAACTTAAAGTTACCAAAGGGGAAAGGTGGAGTGGTGGGGGATAAATTAGGAGATTGGGATTAACATATACACACTAATATATATAAAACAGATACTCAACAAAGACCCCCTGTATAGCACAAGGAACTCTACTGAACACCCTGGAATGACCTAGGTGGGAAAGGAATCTGAAAAAGAATATATATATATATATATACATATATACATATAATGGAATCACTTTGCTGTGGACCTGAGACTAATGCAACATTGGAAATTATACTCTAGTATAAAACAATTTTATGTATTCTTTTTTAAAATTTATTTAAACATAAAATATAAAAAAGCATGTTAGGAAAAGAAAAAATTTGGAATTAGGAGGGCTGAGAAGGAAATGGCAACCCACTCCAGTGTTCTTGCCTGGAGAATCCCAGGGGCGGGGGAGCCTGGTGGGCTGCCGTCTATGGGGTCGCACAGAGTCGGACACGCCTGAAGCGACTTAGCAGCAGCAGCAGCTAAGGACTCTAAAGTCCTTTCCAGCTCTGTGATTCTGCANATTCCATCCCTGGGTTGGGAAGATTCCCTGGAGGAGATCATGGCAACTCTTTCTAGTGTTCTTGCCTGGAGAATATGAACAGAGGAGCCTGGCGGGGACAGTCCATAGAGTTGCAAAGAGTTAGACATGACCGAAGCAGCTTAGCAAGCGCCTGGTGGCTCAGTTGTAAAGAATCCGTTGCAGGAGACACACGTTTGATCCCTTCCCTCTGAGAAAATTCCATGTGCTGAGGAGCAACTAAGCCCAGACACCGCAACTGTTGAGCCCTGTGTTCCAGAGCCCAGGAGCTGCAAATACTGAGCTCACGAGCTGCAGCTACTGAAGCCCACACTCCTAGAGCCAGTGCAAAACATTGCGGTAAAAAGAGTAGCTCCCTCACCCCCAGCAACTAGAGAAAAGCCTGCTCAGCAATGAAGACCCAGCACACATAAAAAGTTTGCTTTTTAGATTAAAAAGAATTTTTTAAAAAATTTAGGAATTTCTGAATTTTTTTTCATTTAATGTTTCTGGATCAAGAGTGTCTAAAACCATGAAAAGCAAAACCATAGATGGGGGGACTACTGCACAGAATATACTTAATAAATACGCATTAATCAATAATGAATGTGTGCATACTCAGTCATGTCCAACTCTTTTGCGACTCCCGTGGACTGTAAGCCCACCAGGCTTCTCTGTCCATGGGATTTTCCAGGCAAGAATACTGGAGTGGTTTGTCATTTGCTTCTCAAGGGGGTCTTCCTGACCCAGGGAATGAAACTATCTCCTGCATCTCCTGCACTGTAGATGGATTTTTTATCCCTGAGTCATTCAGGAGGCCTGAATAATAAACATTTATATTATTATTTAGAGGGGCTTCCCTGGTGGCTCAGCGGTAAAGAATCCACCTGAAATGCAGGAGATTCAGGAGATACGGGGTTCAAATCCTGGGTTGGAAAGATCCCCTGGAGGAGGGCATGGCAACCCACTGCAGTATTTTTGCCTGGAGAATCCCATGGACTGAGGAGCCTGGCAGGCTACAGTCCATGGAGTTGCAAAGGGTCGGACGTGCCTGAAGCGACTTAGCAGCAGCAGCAGCATCTTAATTTAGCAGTGGTGAACAGATTGAATGTCATTTATGGTGAGTGGGAGACATGTTTCCTTGGTTTATCAGCCCTTTAGACACTGCCTGTTTGTGAATTCCTGAACTCCGGGATCTGTTCACTTCATGTTGAATCCCAGCCACACAGTAAGTCCCCTGCTCCCAGTCGCTTTCCATTCATCACACATTAGCAGATCTGGTTCTAACTCTGGCTGTGTCACAAAGTAGTTGTGTGAAATTAGGCAAGTCACCTTTCCCTGCTAGACCTCAATTTCCTCACCTTTAAAACTGGGGGAGTTTTAGAGATTATCTAAGTGAAGTAAGTTAGACAAAGAAAGATAAAAATGGTATGACATTACTTATATGTGATATCTAAAAAAAAAGATACAAAAGTACTTATTTACAGAACAGAAACAGACTCACAGACTTCCAAAACAAACTTAAAGTTACCAAAGGGGAAAGGTGGAGTGGTGGGGGATAAATTAGGAGATTGGGATTAACATATACACACTAATATATATAAAACAGATACTCAACAAAGACCCCCTGTATAGCACAAGGAACTCTACTGAACACCCTGGAATGACCTAGGTGGGAAAGGAATCTGAAAAAGAATATATATATATATATATATACATATATACGTATAATGGAATCACTTTGCTGTGGACCTGAGACTAATGCAACATTGGAAATTATACTCTAGTATAAAACAATTTTATGTATTCTTTTTTAAAATTTATTTAAACATAAAATATAAAAAAGCATGTTAGGAAAAGAAAAAATTTGGAATTAGGAGGGCTGAGAAGGAAATGGCAACCCACTCCAGTGTTCTTGCCTGGAGAATCCCAGGGGCGGGGGAGCCTGGTGGGCTGCCGTCTATGGGGTCGCACAGAGTCGGACACGCCTGAAGCGACTTAGCAGCAGCAGCAGCTAAGGACTCTAAAGTCCTTTCCAGCTCTGTGATTCTGCAATACTATTTCTCATCTCTCCAAATTCAGCAGCAAGTAACAGGATCAGTGTCAGCCTGGTCTGCTAGCATAGGGGCCACATGTTCTCCATGGGACTTAGAATTATTTCCTCCTTAGAATGAATCCCTTAAAATTGCCAGCATGACTATTTTAATGGTCACTGGCACATACCATGATATGTTAATGGCCCTGGACCTACAAGACGTTTATCATGTCCTCCCCAGCTTCTACCCTCCAGCCCCAACCCCACCCCAATTTCAGAGTTAATGGTGTTTCAGTGAAACAGGCAGAATGGAGCCGTAATACTCTGGGTAATTCATCCTTTCTATGATTCTTATTTCAAAAGCTGTTAGCTAGATTCTGCATCTCTTCAATTTTATGACACGTGGTGAGCGCTGCAGATCTGATAAAAGCTTGGTAAAGTATTTCTTTATCTATCTACATTTTGTACATCTATAATTAGGAAATTCAACAGATCGTGTTAACATTGAAATCTGTCACCAAGCACCAGTGAAGTTCAAAGATACTTCAGTGGTTCAGAAAATATCGACTTCTCAAACATGTTAAGGCAGTATTTCCAAAACTTCACATGCCACCTTCACAATCTTTACTATATTTGCATATTACCTGTAATAGTTTTTATTTAATCATTTCCTTAAAATAGTAAATTTATTTTTACTTAAACATCTTCCTGAGCAATCATATCCATGAAAGTATAGATTTTAAAAGCTAATTGCATTTTCAGTGTACCTTGAACTAAGCACAACTCAAATTTTCAAAGTTGGGATATGTGTCACCTAAAATTAGTAGTTTGTATACCATACTTTGGGCAAGTTAAATGAATATGTAACTGATATTTAAGCTGCGACCCTCTCTTTCTGTTCTTCAGCCATAGAGGAATGACCGCATCAGATAATATTCTTACTTTTAAATCCGTCTATCCCATAGAACTCTAGAAACAAAGGAAATCACAACATCTTTGTTGTGATTTGGAAAGCAGCTTTGCAAAAATAGATGTCACTGTCAATAAGAAGGACTTCCCAGGTGGCTCAGTGGTAAAGAATCTGCCTGCCAATGCAGGAGATGCAGCAGAAGAGAGTTTCATCCCTGGGTTGAGACGATCCCTTGGAGGAGGAAATAGCAACCCTCTCCGGTATTCTTACCTGGAAAATTCCATTGACAGAGGAACCTGGTGGGCTACAGTCCATGGAGTCATCAAGGAGTCGGACACGACTTAGCAACTGAGCGCGTAAGCACGTCAATAACAAAGAACAGAGTATAGAGAGAGGCAGCAAATACAGTCAAAACCAATATGGAATTAGTTTACACCCAAAGTCTGAATGTACAGTCCTGTTAAAGTTCTTCAACCTAGACACTTAAAACGCAGGAAACAAAAGCATTTCCAAGGAACATTTTATTTTGAAAAGCCCTCATTTTCTGAAATAGATTAAAGGACAGGAAAAGCAGTGTATGTGCTGTGTTCTGGGAAAAGGGTCAGTGACATTCTTTTGGAATGGGAGAAGCCATGGAATTTCAGAAATATCTTGAAATGCACATATTTACTCTTAATAAAAATTACAGCTTCTAAACCCAAACTTAAATCACGCAGCCCTTGAAGGGAGATTGTTACAGTTTAACAAGTCAGGTGCGCTCATTACACAGTATTATTTTGTGTGGGATTTTATAATATCCATCATAATTTACCTATGGCTTTTTAAACTTCAATATTTATTTATTGTCTCCCTACTCATGCAAGTAGATGAGTATAAAATTCTGGTGTCTTGCTGGGGGAAGAATTGAAGAATTCATCTCAGGCTCAAAAAGACATTTGAAGTAGAAAGTAAATTATTGCTAGAATAATTTAAAGTATTTTGTTTCCTTGAGGCTACAGGTTGATAGAATTTGGACAGAAGAGATGCGAAGAGAGACAATTTTTTTTTTGGATATAAAGCGGATAGAAAGACTTGGTTTGACAATTGTTTAGGTCTGTGTGTCTTCCAAGTGGTAAATTAACCTATACCCACCCCTACCCCAAATAATGCATACCATACAGTCACATAATCTGTTGACACACCAATCAAACGTAGGGGAACACAGCTTGCTCGTTTTAGTTCGCAGGGAAGAAAGAGAAGAAACAAAAGAAAAGTGGAGACCATGCTGAAACATCAGTATAGACTTGTACAGCAAAAGTGATTACAAGTGAGGAATTAAAGATGTTTATAACAATAAAGTATCAGCCAACCAAAAGCGGATCCTGTTTCTCATGAGTGCTAGCTGCATTGAGTTTAAAGAGGCAGAGGCAGACAGATGCGAACGCTACAGACATGCCATTATGTTGTGACATAAAGCCCCCTCCTTTCCGACCCTGCCTCTTTGCACACTCACCCACCTGCAAATTCCAAACAATTCTAAAGGTTTTTAATCTATGGCTTTCCAAAGTCATTTGGAGCCTTAATTTTAAGTGCTAAAATTGGTGTTTTAATGAAAACACTTTGGAATGAAAAGACTTTTTGGAATAGAAATATGAAGAATTTTAATTTTTCTAGATATTATCCCTCTACATAATACTTCTTTATATACAGAATTCCCCTCGGTTCTTCCCAAATAAGAAGAGTAATTCTCCAGCCGTATCTGTTTCCTGGAGAAATTATTGAAGCCATCATAAAAATTATAGCTGCTGTTATCACTACCTACACACTCCAGCCAAACGTCCCAGGGTTAATTTTTCAAATAAGTAATCCCAACTACTTAATCAAACACCTCAATTCAGTGATAAATGAAGCCAGATTTTCACTAGCAGCTCTAGCATGCCTCCAGACTTGAGGACTTCATCATTTAAACCTTAGAAAAATAAAAAAACGTTTCTTTTCTTCTCTTCCTAATAGCCTAACACCACTACAGGTGGCCCCTCCCCGCCCCCCACTCCCCCTCCCTTTCTGGAGTTTTCAGAAGTGCAAATATTCTGGAAACTCCAAAGTTATTTAAATGTAGAGAAGAGCACCGGATGAAAGCAGGATCACAATTTAAGAAAATACTTCCTTAAAAATTATTCTTTTATACCCACGTATACTGCGCTTTTGTCATTAAAAGGCCGATACTTACCATTATCTCGAGGAAGAGGAAATACACTTTAAACCAGCAAATCTAACTCTTAAAAAGTTAATTACAGCATAAGTTCCCTGAAATATACTGTTTCTCATAAACAGCCTCCATTTCAGGAAGTAGGGGTTTAAAAGAAAACATGGCCTGTTATTGTCTCAGAGTCTGTGTAATTCAGCTCGGGGACTTTTCAGCAGTTCTGTGCCATAAGACACTCCCCTTTAGGAATTGCTTTAGTGAAAGGTATTCTGGGAGTTGTATTGCTACAGAGAAGTTCCTTCTTCTTAAGAAAGTGCAAGAAAACTCCTTATTTGGATTGAGTCAGAATGGAGAGCCAGTCCACTGAGAGAATGTCAGTTAGAAGAAATGAGCATGACATTGTTTTTGATCTATTACCAAAAGAAATTCTTGTTAAGGCTCCATTCAGTACTCTTACCTATTTTAGAATTAGCGTGTACAGCTGAGCTTGTCACAGGGACACCTGTATGACCAAGCTTTTGGGGGGTTGAAAAATGAGGGGGTTGAAAAATTGGGGGGTTGAAAAATTCTATGGAATTTATCTCATAGAAAATCTCGTCGGGCTGCTTGATTTAACAGTGAGGACTGTCTAATTGCATCACATAGTGGACATCATCCTTCAGTATAAATCTTCGCTCCAAATTCTGACAAAAAAATACCAAAAGTACATGAAAAGGTTGGTAAATGTTTAACATTTTATTGAAAAAATTATTGATGTCAATACTTTTAATTTTCTCAGTCCTTTCTGAGCCTGCTGGGTTAAAGAAGTGTCCTCTCAAGTGAAGGAATAAAAGATTTCACTAGTAGTAATTTGATAAATCTTGATAGAGCCCTTTTGATATGTTTCCCCAAAATTGAGAACGTAAACGACTAATAAAAAGAAAAAGAAAAGTTTTAAGTGTTAGTCACTCAGTCATGTCCGACTCTTTGCAGCCCCATGACCAGGCTCCACTGTTCATGGGATTCTCCAGGCAAGAGTACTGGAGTGGGCTGCCATTCCCTTCTCCAGGGGATCTTCCCAACCAGGCATCGAACCCGGGTCTCCTGCACTGCAGGCAGATTCCCTGAGCCACCAGGGAAGCCCTGGTGGAACAATTCACTCTCCCAAACTGGCCCTTCTCTTCCTGCTTCCATAGCCTCTGGCTCTCCTAATAAGTGACTGGGGATTCCAGGATCAGATCTCCTGGGGATCTCACAATCCACTGGGCTCCTCTAACCAAAAAAACCATATTAGTGTTCTATTGTTATCTAAAAATTAACATAAATTTAACACCCATTAAACAATCAGTTCTGTGAAGTGAATGTAAAATATTTATAAATGAAGATGCATTTAAATGTCTATAAAATGATATTATAAGCATCTAAGAATTTAAAAGAAAAGTTAAAAAGGTTCTTTGGTATACAAAAGCAAAAAAACCCCACAACCCAGCGCCCATTTATTATTTCAAGTTCTTGTCCAACAGAAATCTGGGCACATTGGAGCTGAGAATGCTACAGTTCTCATGTGAAGCTTGGAATAGGGGCTCCTTCAAGGCCCATGCGGGCTGTTGGTAGAATTCCAGAGAAAGGACCAAGGTTGCCATTTTCTCGGTCGTTGTTGACCGGGGACTGCTCAGCTCCTGGATGTCGACCACAGTTCCTTGCCATGTGATCTCTGCAGGCAGTTCCTGATACGAAAAAAAGCGCCAAGAGTGTCCAACTCTTGTGACCCCAGGGACTATAGACTGCCAGCCTCCTCTGTCCAGGGGGTTCTCCAGGCAAGAATGCTGGTGTGGGTTGCCATTTCTTTCTCCAGGGGATCTTCCCAACCCAGGAGTCAAACCCAGGTCTCCTGCATTGCCGGCAGACTCTTTACTGACTGACATGAATGTTTGCTTTCTAGGCTAGCAGGGACCCGTGTCTCTGACTGCCTGAAGGGCTGAGCCTTTTTAAGGATTCACATGTTTAGATCAGGCTCAACCAGGTAATCTCCCTTTGGAATCAAAGACAACTAATCAGAAATTTCTCCTCACAGGAGAGACATCTTGTCATATTCACAGATTTTGCCCACATTCAAGACAAGGAGATTTTACAAGCTGTGTATATCTGGGGATGGGAAACTTGGGGCTTATCTCAGAATCTTGCTTTCCACACAACTTCCCCTCAAGTGTCCAGGGAGGGGCAGTACAGATTGCCTGAGACAGGCCAACTCCTCTCTCTCCATCCTTCAAGTGCCCTGCCAATTTCCTTCTCACCATCTCATCATTCTCTTGAGAGCCTGAATTTTATTGCAGTTCTCCACATGTGAAAAATACTGAAGCATCAAAAAATAAAGTGAGAATTTTCTCTCAGGAGACTTCTTTCATGTGTGTGCTTAGTCACGTTCCATTCTTTGTGAGCCCTGTGGACAGGCTTCTCTGTCCATGGGATTTTTCAGACAAGAATACTGGAGCAGGTTGCCATTTCCGAGTGAGAGAGTGAAGTCGTTCAGTCGTGTCCAACTCTTTGTGACCCAGTCGACTGTAGCCTACCAGGCTCCTCCGTCTGTGGGATTCTCCAGGCAAGAATACTGGAGTCGGTTGCCATTTCCTTCTCCAGGGGATCTTCCCGACCCAGGGATCGAACCCAGGTCTCCTGCATTGCAGGCAGACGCTTTACCCTCTGAGCCACCAGGGAAGCCCTTTCCTACTCCAGGGGAAATCTTCCCAACCCAGGCAATGCACCTGTGTCTCTTGCATCTCCTGCATTGGCAGGAGGATTCTTTACCCCTGGAGCCACCTGGGAAGCCTTGGTTTTTCTTAAAAACAAAACAAAAACAAAACAAAACTCTGTGTGTGTGTGTGTGTGTGCTTGTGTGTGCGTGTGCATGTAGCCATATTGCATGCAAATGAGATCGAAATTCAAACAGTTTGGAAAAGTACCCAATGAAAAATCTGTTCCATGTCCACCTTCTTCTCTGTCTCTCAAATTCTTTCTCTCAGATTAACCGATATTACAGTTCCATTTCTTGGATCTCTTTGTAGATAGTTCACGCATTTACAGACATCTCCCCCCTCACCACAACAAATACAGCACTTTTGTTCTGCAGTCTGGTTTTTTGCTTTAGTGGTGCATCCAGCAGATCGTTCCACTTCGATCTAAATTGTTTTAACTGCAGTCGCTTAACCCCACAAACAGCGAGAAAGTGAAGTCCAGAGTAGCTTTTCTTCATTCTCAATACTTTGGACATACTCTTGTCTCCCATTTAGGGGACAATGGGAAAAGAGCTGAGTTATCTTAGTTAATCCTGAATGTTTTCACAGGTTGGCAGAGAGGATCAGCCTGAGAAGGGGCACTTCTGAACTGAGTTAGTCCGAATCTGAACATCTGAGCTGGACTGGATAGAGTTAGATGAGTCTGTATCCAAGATGCTTAGAGTGCATTGAGCAGAGGGGAGTATCATAGAACCTGGTTACGAAGCAACACAAAAAAGCACCACTTTCTAATTTTTTTTCTATTGTGTGCGATTGCTCAGTTCAGTTCAGTTGCTCAGTTCAGTTCAGTTGCTCAGTTGTGTCCGACTCTTCGCAACCCCATGAACTGCAGCACGCCAGGCCTCCCTGTCCATCACCAGCTCCCGGAGTTTACCTAGACTCATGTCCATTGAGTCACGATGCCATCCAGTTATCTCATCCTGTCATCTTCTTCTCCTCCTGCCCTCAATCTTTCAAAGCATCAGGGTCTTTTCCAGTGAGTCAGTTCTTCACATCAGGTGGCCAAAGGCCTGGAGTTTCAGCTTCAGCATCAGTACATGTCCAGTTCTAACTGTTGCTTCTTGACCTGCATACAGATTTCTCAGGAGGTAGGTCAGATGGTCTGGTATTCCCATCTCTTGAAGAATTTCCCACAGTTTATTGTGATCCACACAAAGGCTTTGGCATAGTCAATAAAGCAGAAATAGATGTTTTTCTGGAACTCTTGCTTTTTCAATGATCCAACAAATGTTGGCAACTTGATCTCTGGTTCCTCTGCGTTTTCTAAAACCAGCTTGAACCTCTGGAAGTTCACGGTTCATGTACTGCTGAAGTCTGGCTTGGAGAATTTTGAGCATTACTTTGCTAGTGTGTGAGACGAGTGCAATTGTGTGGTAGTTTCAACATTCTTTGGCATTGCCTTTCTTTGGGATTGGAAAAGACACTGACCTTCTCCAGTCCTATGGCCACTGCTGAATTTTCCAAATTTGCTGGCTTATTGAGTGTAGCACTTTCATGGCATCATCTTTTAGAATTAGAAATAGCTCAACTGGAATTCCATCACCTCCACTAGCTTTGTTTGTAGTGATGCTTCCTAAGGCCCACTTGACTTCGCATTCGAGGATGTCTGGCTCTAGCTGAGTGATCACACCATCACAGTAATCTGGATCACGAAGATCTTTTTTTGTATGGTTCTGTGTATTCTTGACCTCTTCTTAATATCTTCTGCTTCTGTTAGGTCCATACCATTTATGTCCTTTATTGTGTCCATCTTTGCATGAAATGTTCCGTTGGTATCTCTAATTTTCTTGAAAAGATCTCTAGTCTTTCCCATTCTATTGCTTTCCTCTGTTTCTTTGCACTGATCACTGAGGAGGGCTTTCTTCTCTCTCCTTGCTGTTCTTTGGAACTCTGCCTTCAATTGGATGTATCTTTCATTTTCTCCTTTGGCTTCTGTGTCTTTTCTTTTCTCAGCTATTGTAAGGCCTCCTAGGACAACCATTTTGCCTCTTTGCATTTCTTTTTCTTGGGGATGGTCTTGATCCCTGCCTCCTGTACAATGTCACGAAACCTCTGTCCATAGTTCTTCAGGCACGCTATCAGATCTAATCCCTTGAAAATATTTATCACTTTCACTGTATAACGTAAGGGATTTGATTTAGGTCATACCCGAATGGTCTAGTGGTTTTCTCTACTTCTTCAATTAGTACCCTAGGAATGCTTAAACCATCCAGAAAGCATTTTGCTTACTCTATGTATCTGTGAGCAACACTCACAGCATTTGGCTATGTCAAATGAAGTTACAACCAAGGTTTGCTATTGTTGTTGTTTAGTGCTAAGTCATGTCTATCTCTTTTGCAGCCTCATGGACTGTAGCCTGACAGGCTCCTCTGTCCAGAGATTTCCCAGGCAAGAATACTGGAGTTGGCTGCCATTTCCTTCTACAGGGGATCTTCCTCACTCAGGGATCAAACCTGAATTTCTTGCTTAGCAGGAAGATTCTTTATCACTGGGCCACCTGGGAAGCCCTAGCCAAGCTTTAAAGCCACATCAAGTCTTCCTTCATTAAACTTACTGGAAATGAGTTTAACCACAGTCCATGAGTAGTTGTGAGTGCAAGAGAAAGTGCTTGAAACTTCAGAATTGAAGAATGGGTTTGTCAAAATAAGAAAATCACATTGAAACCAAAACAAAAATTGTTTTGTTCCTTTCCAGAGAGGAAATCTGCAAATAAGAGGGCCTCACAAGTGACTTTTAGCACGTACCTTCTCACGAGCACATTTGTGAGCACGTACTAGAATTCTTACCTTTCTTCAGTCTGATGTTACTTTGGCTGAAGTATTTTCACAGGGCACTTCTTATGATTCATTGTTTTCAGACAAATCATAGCTTGAGATGACTTTATTTTATAAACCTCTTCCTGTAATAGCTAGTAAACTTCCACCACAGAAAGTCCTACTGTATTCCTTCAACAGCAAAGGCATTTTATCAAAGAATGATTTCATATTTTTCTATAAATGCTATTTTTACTCTATTTAAACTCTGACCCTAAATAACAATAAAACAAGAAAAACCTGTAGTAAAACTTTAAAATAACTTCTTCTATTACAAATGCTTTTAGTGGTTTTACACAAACCGAAGCAGTAACAAAGTAAAGCACACACTGCAAATTACTTTGCCTAATTTAGATATTAGTGATTTAAAATCTCCTTTTTAAAGTGAAGTACAAATAACTTATGATACTATATGAGTTCCAGGTATACAAGACAATGATTCGATATTTTTACATTTTATGAAATGATCACTCTGGTAAGTCCAGTTACCATTTGTCAACTAAGTTATGACATGGTTTATTGTGTTCTCTATCTTGTACATTATATCTCTGTGACTTATTTATTCTATAACTGGAGACTTATAAAACGTACTATAACCAGTATGTTCTCTGTATCTATGAGTGTTTCCGTTTTTACTGTGTTTTTTTTTTTTTTCAGTTTTTCTTTTCCAGATTCCACATATAAGTACAATTATAAGTATTTGTCTTTCTCTGTCTGACTTAGTCCATGTAGCATAATGCCTTGTAGGTTCATCCATGTTGTCATAAATCCCAAGATTTCTTTCTTTTTATGACTGTGTTACATTGTAAATATTTACCATATCTTCTTTATACATTCATCTATCAGTGGACACTTGGGTGGCTTCTATATCTTGTTTGCTCTAAATAATGCTGCAATGAACATTGGGGGTGCATATACCTTTTCAAATCTGTGCTTTGTTTCCTTTGGATCAACATCCAGGAATAGAAATGTTGATCTGTGTGGCAGTTCTATTTTTAATTTTTGTGGACTCTCTATACTGATTCTCATAGTGGCTGCTGCTGCTGCTGCTAAGTCGCTTCAGTCGTGTCTGACTCTGTGCGACCCCATTAATGGCAGCCCACCAGGCTCCCCTGTCCCTGGGATTCCCCAGGCAAGAACACTGGAGTGGGTTGCCATTTCCTTCTCCAATGCATGAAAGCGAAAAGTCAAAGTGAAGTCGCCCAGTTGTGTCCGACTCTTAGCGACCCCACGGACTTCATCCTACCAGGCTCCTCCGCCCATGGGATTTTCCAGGCAAGAGTACTGCAGTGGGGTGCCATTGCCTTCTCTATAGTGGCTGCACCAATTTAAATTTCCATCCACCATTCATGAGTGTTTCCTTTTACCCAAATCCTTGCCAATACTTATTTGTTGTTTTTTTGATAATAGCCATCCTGACAGATGTGAGATGATATCTCATTGTAGTTTTGATTTGCATTTCCCTGATGATTAGTGATGCTGAGCTTTTTTTCACGAGCCTGTTGGCCATCTGTATGTCTTCTTTGGAAGAATATCCGTTCAAGTCTTCTATACATTTTTAATTGGATTGTTTGCTTTTGAAAATGTTATTATAATAGTTATATGAGTTCTTTGCATATGTTGAATGTAAGCTCCTTATCAGATACGTCATTTGCAAGTAACTTCTCCCACTGAGTATGTTTCCTTTTTGTTTTTTGATGGTTTCCTTCACTGTGCAAAACCTTTTTAGTTTGATGCACTCCCATTTATTTTTGCTATTGTTGCCCTTGCCTGAGAAGACAGACCCTGCCCCCACCAACCCCCTCACAAATATTGTTAAGATGAGTGTCAAAGAGTGTAATGTCTATTTTTTCTTCCAGGAGTTTTAGGTTTCAGGGCTCACATTTAAGTTTTTAATCCATTATGAGTTTATTTTTATATATGTTGTAAGAAAATGGTCTAGTTCTATTCTTTTGCATGTAAACCGTCCAGTTTTCCCAACATAAATTATTAAAGAAATGCTCTTTTCCTCTTTGTATATTTTTGCAGCCTTTGTCTAGATTAATCGACCATAGGCACATGGGCTTATTTCTGGACTCTATTCTGTTACATTGATCTATGTGTCTGTTTTTGTGCCAGCACCATACTGTTTGTTTTTTAAAAAGGCATTCACTCATTTTATTTTTCTAACTAATTAATTTATTATCTGCTGCTGTGTGTGGACTTTCCCTACCTGTGCTGAGTGGAGGCTACTCTAATTTGGCGTGTGGGCTGCTCATTACCGGGGCTTCTCCTGTTGCCAATCACCGGCTCGAGGCACACAGGCTTCCGTAGTTGTGGCACATAGGCTTATCTGCCCCACAGCACGTGGAATCTCCCCAGACCAGGGACTGAATCCACGTCTCCTGCCTCGCCAGGTGGATTCTTAACCACTGGACCACTAGGGAAGTCCAGTACAATACTGTTTTGATTACTGTGGCTTTGTGGTATAGTTTGAAACCAGGAGTTGTAGCCAGCACCAAACGTCTCTTCAAACATTTAAGGAACAAACACTTTTCAAAGGTGCACTCTTGGCTGTTTCTCAACTCTCACAAGACATTTTTGGTTTCAGTTCAGTTCAGTCGCTCAGTCGTGTCCAGCTCCTTGAGACCCCATGAATTGTAGCACGCCAGGCCTCCCTGTCCATCACCAACTCCCGGAGTTCACTCAGATTCACATACCATAGGGAAAGCTGTGTCCTCTGTCCATGGGATTCTCCAGGCAAGAATACTCTAGTGGGTTGCCATTTCCTTCTCCAGGGGATCTTCCTGACCCAGGGATCGAACCTGAGTCTCCTGCGTTGGCAGGTCGGTTCTTTAACACTAGCACCACCTGGGAAGCCCTTGAGAATCATACCAGTATGGTTTTATTTCTACTCATCTAGAATAAAGATCTACAACTTCTCGTAACTTATCAATGTTGTTCACAACTCATCGACTTGCCTCTTCAATACTTATACCCCCTGGAAGAAAAATTAGATTGTTTATGGATTTCACTGCTCTTTCTCTGGACTTGAATTGGTAATTGGTTTTACTAGATATGGTGTGTGTCAGCAAATTAAAGTAACCAGATAAAAGCACTTTAATAAGGACATTTATTTCAAACAACAAGGGTTGGTTCTTTCAGTGTTTTAACAATGTCGTTAAAAACCAGAAACCTTTTGTCTTTCCTCCTTATCATCTTCTGTATGCTGGCTCTCACCCCTCATGGTTACAAGGTGGCTGCTGCAAGTCCAGACATCACATCTTTGGATCATCTATGAAAGATTACTTGGAGTCCATCCATTTATCCAGATTTTGTATATTTTCTAAAATTATCCCTATAATAGGTCAGTTTGGTAGAGAATTAGGTTCCTAAACTACATCAGAATGGCTTCCCCTAGAAATGCTAAGCAGTTGTGCCTGGGGAAATGCCACTTGACTAAATTGAGGGAAGCTTCTAGAATGAGCCTTAGATTTGTATACACTCTGGAGAGGGAACATATCATTCCTTCTCTATGAAGACTCTCAGGAGAAACTTTGGTGTGGCCTTGTGCTGAAAAGAGCCCTGATTTGCTTAAGCAATCGTCTTATGGGCAAGATGAATTGCCTGGCTGGTAACATGTCCTCTTTTTCTTTGACTGCTTGAAAACCCAGCGCCAAGTCTGTGGGCCACCTCGGCCAAACACATGAATTTACCACCTGTCATAAACTCAAATTCCTACAGCAGGAGCCATGTTTAAACTATTCAACAGCAGGTACAACAAAGGCACCAATCAGAATGCGCAACCGTTGGAAACCCCGAGCATCAGCCTTCGTGAACAGCCAGGCAGCTATAGAGTGAACAGGCTAACTAGAGTGAGAATTAAAAAAGAAGTCTCGATCTATTTTTGTTTATTTTCACATTTGATAGAGATAGTCCATGATGATAAATGGGACTGACACTCTACCTCAGCGTTGGGGAGACAGTAGGGAGTGGTGGGGACTGTGGTAAATTGGAAAACCCACGCCCTCTTAAGAACAGTGTCTGCTCCTCGGATCCAGATAATTGTTGCCAGATTAGAATGTGGCTCAGGGCTCCCAGAACTTCCAATATGTTTAAAACAAAGCCACAAATCCTAATTTTTGAGGACTCCTCGAGTTTAAGACAATACTTCAAAAAAAAGCAACAAACAAAAAGCCCAACCAAAAATAAACATTAAAGTACAGGCAAGTGCAAACAATGCAGGTCAGATGACTCTAGTCGGCTTGTGACTTCTGCTTTCTGCTGCCCATTTTGTATCAACTTCCTGTTTTACAGTCCATTCTTATTTTTCTTTCTTTTGCTTCTACTCAATTAATATTTTCCTCTACTTTAGGTATCCTTGCATATCACTTTAAATTCTACCTGGGAAAAAATAAATAAATAAATAAATTCTGCCTGGGATGGTTGTCCTGCCAGGCTCCTCTCTCCATGGGATTTCCCAGGCAGGAATACTGGAATAGGTTGCCATTTCCTTCTCCAGGGGACTGTTCTGACCCAGGGACCAACCCACTGGGGCAGATTCTTTACCACTGATCCACCAGGGAAGCCCCCTCCGTGGGACAGAGAAGAGGATAAATGACTGACTACAGGACATCTCCCCTCAGACAGCCTATTGGCTTATCAAATACCTGAGTCACACCAGACTGAACTGGCCCCTTTCCCTTCCTGACTCCGTCACTCCTCGTCCGGTAGGATCCAGACGGGGACCCCCTTTCTGTGCTATCTCAACCAGCAGCAACGCCCCTGCTCATCCGACTGCGTGAGCCAGGAGCCTGCTGCTGCTGCTGCTAAGTCGCTTCAGTCACATCCGACTCTGTGCGACCCCATAGACGGCAGCCCACCAGGCTCCCCCGTCCCTGGGAGTGGGTTGCCATTTCCTTCTCCAGTACATGAAAGTGAAAAGTGAAAGTGATGTCACTCAGTCGTGTCTGACTCTTTGCGACCCCATGGACTGCAGCCCACCAGGCTCCTCCATCCATGGGATTTTCCAGGCAAGAGTACTGGGGTGGGGTGCCACTGCCTTCTCCACCAGGAGCCTGAATGTCACACTATTTTTGATCCCTCCTCCATTCATTCAGTCATGGTCAGGCTTTACCTCCTGAAGTCCCATCCCCTCCTCTCTGACCCTAGCATGGTGATTCAGACCCTGGCCATTTCTGGCCTGAATTACTCTAGGAGACTAGACTCACCTCCTGTACCCTCTCTGCTTTTCTTCAGACTCAGCCTCTGCCAGCTGCTGGGATGCATGCCTGACCCTTTGCCTCCCTTAACCTCATGGAGGGTCCCCACCATCTCCTGGGTAAGTCCCAGCTCCATGTCTCACCAGCCCCCTCTGCCCCACAAAACACGCTGCTCCAGGGACACTAAGATACTCAGTTCAGGCACTGGTCCTCCCAGGAAGCCTCCCTGACACCCCAAAGCTCCCCAGAATATCAGAGACCTGCTAGTGCTCCCTCGTCACCTACAGGAGCCTGAATGTCACACTATTTTTGATCCCTCCTCCATTCATTCAGTCATGGTCAGGCTTTACCTCCTGAAGTCCCATCCCCTCCTCTCTGACCCTAGCATGGTGATTCAGACCCTGGCCATTTCTGGCCTGAATTACTCTAGGAGACTAGACTCACCTCCTGTACCCTCTCTGCTTTTCTTCAGACTCAGCCTCTGCCAGCTGCTGGGATGCATGCCTGACCCTTTGCCTCCCTTAACCTCATGGAGGGTCCCCACCATCTCCTGGGTAAGTCCCAGCTCCATGTCTCACCAGCCCCCTCTGCCCCACAAAACACGCTGCTCCAGGGACACTAAGATACTCAGTTCAGGCACTGGTCCTCCCAGGAAGCCTCCCTGACACCCCAAAGCTCCCCAGAATATCAGAGACCTGCTAGTGCTCCCTCGTCACCTCATGCTTTCCTCTGTCCCTGCACCGGAACTAGACTAAAAGAAAATAATAGTAGTTTAATAGTAGTTGGTTTCCCTTGCAGCTCAGCTGGTAAAGAGTCCACATGTAATGCGTGGGACCTGGGTTCGATCCCTGGGTTGGGAAGATCCCCTGGAGAAGGGAAAGGCAACCCACTCCAGTATTCTACCCTGGAGAATTTCATGGACTGTATAGTTCATGTGGTCTCAAAGAGTCAGGCACGACTGAGCCACTTTCACTTCTCAATAGTGGTTAATAGCAATCAGCACGCACACTGGCCAAGCACCATTCTAGGCAGTTCAAACGTATTTGTTTGTTTCATCCTCAAAAAACGTATGAAGAAATATTAGCCCAGTTTTATAGCTTATTAAGCTGAAGCACAAAGAAATCAGTTCAGTTCAGTCGCTCAGTCGTGTCCGACTCTTTGCGGCCCCATGAATCACAGCACGTCAAGTCTCCCTGTCCATCATCAACTCCCGGAGTTCACTCAAACTCACGTCCATCGAGTCCGTGATGCCATCCAGCCATCTCATCCTCGGTCGTCCCCTTCTCCTCCTGCCCCCAATCCCTCCCAGCATCAGACTCTTTTCCAATGAGTCAACTCTTCGCATGAGGTGGCCAAGGTACTGGAGTTACAGCTTTAGCATCATTCCTTCCAAAGAAATCCCAGGGCTGATCTCCTTCAGATGGACTGGTTGGATCTCCATGCAGTCCAAGGGACTCTCAAGAGTCTTCTCCAACACCACAGTTCAAAAGCATCTATTCTTCGGCGCTCAGCCTTCTTCATAGTCCAACTCTCACATCCATACATGACTACAGGAAAAACCATAGCCTTGGCTAGACGGACCTTAGTCGGCAAAGTAATGTCTCTGCTTTTGAATATGCTATCTAGGTTGGTCATAACTTTTCTTCCAAGGAGTAAGCGTTTTTTAAATTTCATGGCTGCAGTCACCATCTGCAGTGATTTCGGAGCCCAAAAAATAAAGTCTGACACTTTCCACTGTTTCCCCATCTATTTCCAATGAAGTGATGGGACCGGATGCCATGATCTTCGTTTTCTGAATGTTGAGCTTTAAGCCAACTNTAATTTCATGGCTGCAGTCACCATCTGCAGTGATTTTGGAGCCCCAAAAAATAAAGTCTGACACTGTTTCCACTGTTTCCCCATCTATTTCCCATGAAGTGATGGGACCGGATGCCATGATCTTCGTTTTCTGAATGTTGAGCTTTAAGCCAACTTTTTCACTCTCCTCTTTCCCTTTCATCAAGAGGCTTTTTAGTTCCTCTTCACTTTCTGCCATAATGGTGGTGTCATCTGCATATCTGAGGTTATTGATATTTCTCCCAGCAATCTTGATTCCAGCTTGTGTTTCTTCCATTCCAGTGTTTCTTGTGATGTACTCTGCATATAAGTTAAATAAGCAGGGTGACAATCTAGTTACAACTAAATTAAACTATGGGCATGTTTCTTGTTTCAAGTGTAAGTTAGTGATATCAAGTGTTTACAGTAATCTTAGCACAAAGTTCCCAGTGGTAAAGCCAGATTACCTAGGATGTTCAGCAAGTCTCTGTTCCTCACAATCAACTGTTTTTTTCTTGTCTTAATTACTTCTATTTACTAATTCCTCGCTCATGTTATCAAGTTACTGACCTTGTCCTCTTTGTAGTTGCCATCTTGTGCATCTTCTTATATAATCATAATTATATAAACAGTTTATGATTTCAATACATTTTCTGCTCTGATTCCTTGTGGGTAGTATTCATGGAAACATAACATACTTCTTATCTTGAGGGATTAACCTGGGGGAACCGACATGTTCTGAAGACTCATCCTGAGGTTTAAATGAGATAAGGTGACATTGCTGCATACTTGAGTTTTTGCCTTATCTTTTTGTTAATAAGAATTCTATGCAAATGAAGGGCTTTGTTTCTTTGACTTTCAGTTCAGTTCAGTTCAGTTGCTCAGTCCTGTCCNAGTAAGTGTCTTTTAATTTCATGGCTGTGGTCACCATCTGCAGTGATTTTGGAGCCCCCCAAAATAAAGTGTGACACTGTTTCCACTGTTTAAGGCCCGTTATTTTTAACCAGTTATCAGAGGGAGAAAATGATTACTGAGCTTAGAGGCTGACCTGGAATTGAAGGCTTATTCAAATTTCATTTTGGATAATTTAGCAAATCAAATAAGTCATCTTAAAGGACAGAGAAACGTGGAATAATGTTCTGCATCATGAATTTTATCATTTGTTTAATTTTGTCTATTAGTTCATCAATAGCACTGAGTTAAATAATCCTTTGCAATTTATAGAGCGTTTTCATATCTTCTTTGAAAAAATTTTTTTATTTTTTTTGCGTTTTGGGCAAGATTTATTGTGAACAGAGGGGAACGGCTCAGTCCTTCTTGGCTGCCGCTTTCTTCATGGCGGCCAAGACATTGCTCAGCTCCTCTCTCTTCCTCTTCGCGCGGATGTGTGTCCCCAGCCTTTTCTTGATGAACTTGAGGGCCCGCTTGTCCTCGGAGACCTTGAGCAGCTCCATGGCTCGTCGCTCCTAAGGGGCGAAGGCACACACCTCCCGGGTCATGTCCGGCACGCACTTGGCGTGTTTGGCGAGACGCCCGCGGCGGCGGCTGTGCTCGGCTTGCCCGCATTCTCGGTCACCTGTGACCCTCGTTGAGGCCCACGGCCATGGGGTAGCGCAGAGCCACGGCTGTTGCTCTACCATGGCTGCGCGGGGGACGCCCTTCTTTGATTTTAAAGGTTAGAGATCAGATGCTGCAATTCAGATAACATTATTTTATTGTGTGACTTTATTGGTGCAGTCAAATTGCCTGTCTTATCTTCCATCTGCTCTAATGTTCTTGGACAGAAAAAGGGTAGTGACTGTCTCTCTCTCAAGGAAGAAACGGCAAGTGTTGATGATTAACGAACGAAGTGCAGCCTTACAGGAATCCGCTTCACTTACAGACGCGCTCAGCCTTCCTCAGCCTGTGGTTCTTGATTATATGTACCTCTGAGAGCTCAATACCTAACCCCTCCTCAGAAGCTCTTTATCAGGTGGTGAAGCAAGAGCAAGCATCATCGTTGTTTTATTGCTAGAGAAATGGACCCATAAACAAGCACTCATGGAGTCAAGGGTGGAACCCAGACAAATGAAAGGCTTCACCAGACATTGACCAGAATTGGTGGGCGGTTTCCCGAGCCCTGAAGTAAACAGGCCAGGACGACCTTGGTCGCTGCAAGCTTTGTCCTTCTGCCGCTGTTCTGGATCCTTTTCCTCCTGTCTCCCTCTAGACACCTATTGTCTTTAGGCTCTCTCCACCTTTAGTTCCCCGCAAATCTCCTTGAGGCAGGAAAAGAGTATCACCTTGTTCACCCTAAGTTCTATAAGCCTCTTGGGAGGTTGTGTTTCCTGTTGCGCCAAGTATCAGCTCTTACTTTTGGAACCCGGGACCCTGGGTGTTGAGTGAGGAGTCCCTTCAGGTGGATAGCGGGGAGAGGAAGCCCTTGGATGCTTGGGTGTAAGGTGAGGGCACCATGGGGGAGCAAGAGGTGGCTTAGGAGCTCTGCTGCGGCTGCTGCTAAGTCGCTTCACTCGTGTCCGACTCTGTGCGACCCCATGGACGGCAGCCAACCAGGTTCCCCCGTCCCTGGGATTCTCCAGGCAAGAACACTGGAGTGGGTTGCCATTTCCTTCTCCAATGCAAGAAAGTGAAAAATGAAAGTGAAGTCGCTCAGTCGTGTCTGACTCTTCGCGACTCCATGGACTGCAGCCCACCAGGCTCCTCCGTCCATGGGATTTGCCAGGCAAGAGTACTGGAGTGAGTTGCCATTGGAGCTCTGGGGCAAGTTTAAATCCTGCCGCTCCTCACCGCCCTCCGGAAACCTAACCACTTTCTGGGCCTCAGTTTACTCATCTCTCAGGGGGACCTACTCTCCAGACTGTGAAGATTAGAAAAGAATAGTGCGGGCTCTGCACCTGCCTTGCTTGCTAGGTTAATTCAGCTCTTCTCTCCCCATCCTTAGCAGTGTGTTTGTTTGGGTGGGGGGG
>SJYX01011327.1:82695-141580 GCA_006410675.1 Oreotragus oreotragus | reverse complement strand
GGGGGGGGGGGGGGGGGGGGGTGTGCCAGAGAAAGTCGCCCTTACAGTTATGGTGATCGCGTTCCCTTTTCAAAATTCACATCCTCTTCGGAGGGGCCCTTGTTTGGCAAGCGGGGTCCCCGCCAGGTTTACCACGCTTTACACCTGACCTGGGGGCTGAGCTTTTGGTCTGAAAAGGCGGCTGGGGACGCGCAGAAGGCGCCAGAGCGGAGCGGGGGCGGGGTGGGCGGACGGCAGGGCGGGGTCCGGGAACCTCCGCGCTTTCGGTTTACTTAAGGGCTCGGGGGAAGGGGCGCACTCGGCCGGTCGGTGGAAGGAGTCGCCGCGCGCGCCGGGCCCGGAGCCCGCAGTTTCCTAGCCCCTGTAGCCCCTGGCTGGGCCGCGCCTGCGTCCCTCTCCCCCTCGGTCCTGTCGCCCCGTCCCCCACCCCGCGCCCCCTGCGCAGCAGGTGCGGCGCAGCCGGCGGGCGCCCTCCCCGGCTGCGGCGCGGCGAGCGAGCGTGGCGGCCGGCCGTGGGCGTCCCGCGATCCCGGGCCTCCGCGGGCTCGCGCGCATCAACCCGGTGCGGCGCTGAGAAAGCGAAGGGAAGTCCACGGACACTCGAACCCCAAGGTACCTGCCAGCTGGCGGTCTGGGGGGCGCGGGGGCGGGGTGAAGTGGGGCTGCGTCGTGTCTGTTTACCTCCTGGAGAGGGAAGCTCTGTCCTGGAGTCTTCCGGAGCGTTGCAGGGAAAGTCATCACCTGCTCCTCCCGCTGGCTCGGCTGCGGGCACACGCTCGAGCGATTGTTTACGGCGTGATTTTAGCTTTACAAAATAGAGGAATATTTATAAATGGAGGGGAGGAGCACTCACAGGAACTATTGGAATGCGTGTTCCTTGTACTTTTCTGTGCTTTGCAAAGTACCCCCCCTTTAGTAAATAGAAAATAATTCCATTTATGAAGTGTAGCTCACCGCGCGATTGCGTGTATACCTGCCTTGCTTCAGACTGCTTGCTGCTGCTACTGCTGCGGGTAAGTCGCTTCAGTCGTGTCCGACTCTGTGCGACCCCATAGACGGCAGCCTCCCAGTCCCTGGGATTCTCCAGGCAATAGCAATGGAGTGGGTTGCCATTTCCTTCAACCCACGCCATTGTTCAGACTGCTTGGTTAGGAAAATAAAGTAATCCGTGGTTTTCTGGGACTTTCTCTAGCTTTCAGATTGAAAGGAATTTCCCAAATTTTTTGGAGCTTAAATACACACTGAGCCTCGCAGCGGAAGTCCGCTGCCACGGGGAATCCGACGCAGCAATTTTGGCTGGAAACAAGCCAATCAGGCAGAGTGGGAGAAAGACACTGTCTCTGGGGGGAGAAAAACCTGAGCCTTTACTAAGCCTTTCCTCCTGCTGTGTTTGGTTTTTACGACTCTTTTAGCAAGACCTGTTGCTTAACTAAGTATTAATTCCGCTGAACGTTCCGTTTGTCTTCAGAGCGAGACTGCTGGGTGATGACCTGGTGCGGAGGGTCAGGATAGCTGTTTTTTGCTGTGCTTCCAAGTTTTCTCTTCCTTTCCTGTTAGCTCAGTGTCAGCAAAGTTACTGTGTTGATTTGTTAACACAAGTATTACTGTATGCCACACATCATTCCAGTGTTTTAGAGTTTTTTGATGTCAGAGAACACAGTTTACCAGCTTTGATGATAATCTGTTAACTCCATTTAGTTCCATAAAAATCAGGTGGTTTGTGACCTCCCATTTGGCTCAGATGGTGAAGAATCTACCTGCAATGCGGGCAGATCAACCTGGGTCTCCACCCTGGTTTGATCCCTGGGTGGGGAAGATCCCCTGGAGAAGGGCATGGCAACTCACTCCAGCATTCTTGCCTGGAGAATTCCATGGACAGAGGACCCTGGTGGGCTACAGTCCATGGGGTCACAAAGAGTCAGACACGACTGAGTGACTAATGCTTTCTGACTTTGTAAAGAAAATACTTGTTATATGTTTGAATAGATAGTAGATGCACATGGTATAAAATCCCACAGGTACAGAATGTGCAGTGGAACGCCTCCTTTCTTCCCTCTCTAGAAGCTCCCTCACTATAAGCTCTTAGTTCTTAGGTTTCTTTGATAACTTAGGCCAAATAGATTTGAAAAAGCTACTTTTGAGCACCTGCACCTGCACGCTGCTGCTGCTGCTGCTAAGTCTCTTCAGTCGTGTCTCTGTGCCACCCCATAGACGGCAGCCCATCAGGCTCCCCCGTCCCTGGGATTCTCCAGGCAAGAACCCTGGAGTGGGTTGCCATTTCCTTCTCCAATGCGTGAAAGTGAAGTCGCTCAGTCGTGTCCAACTCTCAGCGACCCCATGGACTGCAGCCTACCAGGCTCCTCCGTATTTAAATAAAAGAGCCACCAATTTTATCACTTTGATTTTTTTGTTAGTTTCTGTCTTTGTTTTTCTCCTGACCACTCTGAAATGTCAGAGTTCAGGTCACTTTGTAGAGGGAACTTGCAGCTCTGAAAATTAACGAATAGCTTAGTTTCTAAGTTCCCCGAAATCTGAGACCATGGTTCACTAACTTTGGAGCTCCCTAATCAGCCACCATAATTACTAGAGACATGCCAACATAGGTACATCAGGCTTAAGGATAACTGATACTCTTTGTAATCTGGTGCTTCAGAGCCTCTTTTACGAGGTGGCAGTAACAGTGCATTTTTCTTCTCCACACTAGATTCCTGGTGTCTTGCTAGTTCTGGCACACCCACCCCATGGCCCTCTTCCCTGTTGATTGGCTGCTATAGTTTGTGAAGTAACTGGTAACAATGGAGTAGTGATGTTTGTAGTTAGCGAGAGTGTGCATTTCTGCTGTGTTTGAATCCTCCTTTTGGCAGGGCTTTGTGACCTGGGCTACCTAGCTAAACCCTCTGAGACCCAGCTCCCTCATCTGTGACATGGTGATTTTGACGGGTTATTTTGAAAAGCAGATAGTATCAATAACCTCAGATACGCAGATGACACCACCCTTATGGCAGAAAGTGAGGAACTAAAGGGCCTCTTGATGAAAATGAAAGAGAAGAGTGAAAAAGTTGGTGTAAAGCTCAACATTCAGAAAACTAAGATCATGGCATCTGGTCCCATCACTTCATGGCAAATAGATGGGGAAGCAGTGGCTGACTTTATTTTTCTGGGTTCCTAAATTGCTGCAGATGGTGACTGCAGCCATGAAATTAAAAGACGCTTACCCCTTGAAAGAAAAGTTATGACCAACCTAGACAGCATATTATAAAGCAGAGACATCACTTTGTCAACAAAGGTCCATCTAGTCAAGGCTATGGTTTTTCCAGTGGTCATGTATGGATGTGAGAGTTGGTATAAAGAAAGCTGAGTGCCAAAGAATTGATGCTTTTGAACTGTGGTGTTGGAGAAGACTCTTGAGAGTCCTTTGGACTGAAAGATCCAACCAGTCCATCCTGAAAGAGATCAGTCCTGGGTGTTCTTTGAAAGGACTGATGTTGAACCTGAAACTCCATTACTTTGGCCACCTGATGCGAAGAGCTGACTCATTTGAAAAGACCCTGATGCTGGGATAGATTGGGGGCAGGAGGACAAGGGGATGACAGAGGATGAGATGGCTGGATGGCATCACTGACTCAATGGACAGGGGTTTGGGTGGACTCCAGGAGTTGGTGATGGACAGGGAGGCCTGGGGTGCTGCAATTCATGGGGTCGCAAAGAGTCAGACATGACTGAGTGACTGAACTGATACTGATGTATAAAGAGCTAGCACTGTGCCTGGCATGTGAAAGGCATACAGTAAGTGGCAGTCTTGTTACTGTTGGGCTCTGTAATCATTTCATATATTCATAAGAAAGGTGAGTGTGTATGTTAGGGAACATCATGGGTCAGTAACTGCTTAGAAGGAGGGTTGATTTGCTGCTCATATTATAAGTCTCTATGGTTGTTTTTGGCCCTCGCCTTTGAGACCCCATGCTTGGCTGCTCCTCCCGTGGCACTGACATGGCATATGGAAGGAGGAGAGACAGGTCTATCTACATAGTGGTTTTTAAAACCTACCCTTGGAGATAAGCTTCCATGTTACTTACATTCACATTTCTTTAATATGGTTGACACTGGAGTGGGAAGTATCATTTTTCCAAAGGGGCAGAACCAGTAGGGATAGGTCTGGTAGTGAAGGGCAGCAGATGGTAACACAGTCTACCTCATTGTTTGTTGGAGGGTCACAGTTGTGAAACCAGAAGTGCATCAAAAGCTGAGAACTGACTCACCCGATTTATAAACCAGAGTGCCAGATTTTTCCTCTGCAGTGAATAATATATCTGCCCTGGGTAACTAGGCATTAAGAGCCTGTATAGGGCAAAATTTTCTTGATGGTGGACTTGCTCAAAAGGCTAATAAATTCTAAGCTAATAGGTTATACAAAGATCACAAGAACAAAAGTTGGGTGTTACCAAAGACAATATCCAGAATATACTGTGTTTTAAAATCCAGGTCTCCTTTTGGAACTGTTAATGTGCAAAGCCCAAGAATGAATTTGAGTGATGGCAGTGTAGCCCAGACAAGGCGGAGATCATGATGATAGATTCTTGCTCTTTTTAGGCTTTTTACTTTTTAACAGCGAATTCTTTTCTTGTCAGCCACTAATTGCATCATCTCATGACTTGTTATAATTATTCTCCTTTAAGCTGTCTGCTTCTTGAATAATGACTTTATTATTGTAATTATTTTCAAATCATAGTGATTAACTAGTTCTACCTGCAGTGTGTTAATTCTTGCTGCCTTTGGTTTCATAGCAATTTTTATTACCCTTGCCCCAAGATTTTGAGTATTCTTCTTTTTCTGCTTATAGCTGGGCATTTGTTGCCTGATTGGCTAAGGCAATATGATATAATAATGTCAAGAAAGAACCTATTATGAAAGCAAATTAAAAATTAAAAATATATTTCTAAATCAATAAAAAATTTTGCTGTTATATCATTTGTTGAGTAATTCAATAAACTGAGTTTGACTTTTAGCAATACAACTATGCAAAACAGAAGAAAAGATTGTACTTTAAAAGCAAACAGCATGGAAAGAAAACATTCTGTTTTTTTTCCTGTTTAGCAAGCATAATTTTGATAGCAATATCTAAAATAGATGGCAGACAAAAACCAGTAATACTACAGACTACCTTAAGGCTGTTGCTCCCCAAGCCCCATGGTAAATACCGTACAATATTTAAAGAAGGCAAGGGGCACTCCGTATCATTGCATCTACTGGTGTAGTTTACCACCACACTAGTTTAAAGGAATTCTATGCAGCTGTTTAAGATTGAGGTATATTTACATGTATACATAAATGGAAAAAAATCACCCACTTGTATTATTAACTGAAAAAAATGCAAGGTCTAGGACTAAATACAGTATGTTCCTATTTGTATAAGAAAATTGTTTCTTTGTAGAAAATGTGTATGTCTTTGAACACAAAGTTTTGCTTGTTTAAAGAATTCTGTAAGGATAAAACCAACTTTTACAATGGTTGGCTCTGAAAGAGTAAAAAAAAATGATTTGGTCAAGAGAGGGAAGATACTTAAAAAGATCCTTTTTAAGTGTTTGAATTTTTAAAATCATGTGCATGTAATTCTTTTAAAGCGAATTAAAATGGCAGTTTTGTGTCAGACCTTTCACAGATTTTAGTAACTAATTGCTGCTTAAACTCCTCCACTGACTATTGAAGGTACATACAGTGAAGTGTAGGAAAGGTCATCACAGGGCTATGCACTCTAGAGAGATGTGGTTAAGGACAGCTAGATTGTGCTGCTTGGGTAAGTGACAGCTTGTCTGTCCAGTCATTAGGAACCATTGACACAAACAAAGAACTCCAGTATGAGTACAGACTGTGATATTTAGAACTACCTTGTGGAAATTGATTATTTTTTAAATTAAAAAATTATAGAATAAAATAAACTTTTAAAGCATCTACTATTTTTACCCCTTTACCTACTAGAAATCTAAATCAGGATATAAAGGACAAATGTTGCAGTCACTTGTTTCTAACGCCTACATTTCCTTAGTCAGGATAATACCTAGTAAAAATCACAGAAGCCTTTCTCTGAGTATGACAGTTATTCATATTGTTCCACCCAAAATGATACAAGATTCATAATACATTACATTTTCATTTAGCTAGTAAACTGTAGGTTTTCCTTATATGTATATCCTGAGGATTTAAACCAAAGGGATTCTTTTTTTTAAAAAAAAATTCATTTATTTCTAATTGGAAGATAATTGCCTTACCTGTTGTGTTGGTTTCTGCCATATATCAACATGAATCAGTATACATATTTCCCCTCCTGCTTGAATCTTCCTCCCACCTCCTACCCCCAAAGAGATTCTTTTTATTCCTGATTTTCTTTCTAAAGTACAAACAGCTGTTCTATTTGGTCTGGGCCCAAGTCATCCTATTTAAATGAGAAAGGAACTGAAGTTTCTATATGCTTCCCCCCACTAAATCATTTTATCAATAATCATTCCTTGTTATTGTCCAGATTATGGTCTTACTGTCAAATTGGAAATGAAAGAGAAGAAAATAGAACGCACTAGTGCATATGGGGCTTGGTATAAGATTTCACATACCTACTAGTTAAATGAAAGCATCTTGCCTATGTATTGTTTTCTTAAAGTCTAAATCAGTTACCTCTTGGAAAGCTTTTCATCAAAATATTGCAATCAAAGATCTCAGAATCTGATCTCTGGGGTGAACTAATGTGCTGATTTAATTGTTGCAGGCAGGTCAGGTTCCGGTGCTCATCATGTCCAGCTTTGAGGATGCGGACACAGAAGAGACAGTAACTAGTCTCCAGATGACTCTTTACCATCCTGGCCACCAGCGAAGTGGAATATTCCAATCAATAAGGTTTTTTAACCGAGAGAAACTCCCCACCAGCGAAGTGGTGAAATTTGGCCGAAATTCCAACACCTGTCATTATACCTTTCAGGACAAACAGGTTTCTCGAGTTCAGTTTTCTCTACAGCTGTTTAAAAAGTTTGATAGTTCAGTTGTCTCTTTTGAAATTAAAAATATGAGTAAGAAGACCAATCTGCTTGTGGACAACAAGGAGCTGGGCTACCTAAATAAAATGGACCTTCCAGACAAATGCATGATTAGGTTTGGCAACTATCAGTTCCTGGTAGAGAAGGAAGATGGAGAGTCATTAGAATTTTTTGAGATTCAGTTTTCTTTGTCGACAAGACCACTCCTGCAAGAAAACAACTGGCTTCCCCAGAAGCCCATATCTGAGTGTGGCAGCTCTTCATCCTGTTCCACTCAAAACAATTCTCCCGTGGAAATGGGTGAAAATGAGTGGTAAATGCTGAAAGCTAAGAGAATTATGAAGGACGAAGAACTCTGTACTCATTTTATAGGCATCCCACTTACTAAGTTTCTTAGTATAGTATTTGACTGTCATTCGTTAAAGCTAAGTTTGAGATCTGGTATTACTGTTTGAAGTCTGCAAACTGTGTTAGTAGTTGATTGAGTCACCCATTGCATTGTTGGATGTATGAAGAATTTCTCTTAAGTGTATATATTGAGCATGAATGTACAAGTATGATGAAGGAACAGGGTTCTCAAAATAAGGTTATGTTCTTTTCTTTTTATGCCTGATTTTGTTCCTATGTTTTGTATTGTTTATTTTGATTTGTATGTTGTTATCTCTTGGTTTGGTCATATTATCTCACAGTAGCCATTTGTTTTCAAGGTCAAGGCTACAAGCAAATTAATATGTGTGTTGTAGCCTGTTGGTATTTATAGTACCAGAGTATTAGAACAGGGCATGTGTTTTAGTGTGTGTGCCACTGAGGTTTTAATATGGGAAGACTTATTTGATCAATAATACTTTGATTTTCTGTGTTTTTTATCTATAGAATTATAGTGTTTATTCCCAAGAATACAGTTCTCCTTTTCTATATTCAGTATCTGAAACTGATACTTTAAACATTTCAATGAACCACTGTTTAGAATTATTATTTTGTGTACCAAATTTTAGTTTTTTAATGTACTACAGAGTTTTTAACTCCACGAATTCAAAATTTTAACAACAGCTATGTACCTAATAAAGTCTAGTTCTCTAACCATTTTCTTTGGAACTCTTTCTGAAGGAAGAACTGTTGTTGACATCTGTAAGGGAGGAATGCAGGAGGCCACCGGCAGAGGCTGTGAATTCAGATGCATCCTGCTGTGTCCCTCAGCACATGCTGGCTCCATTCCCTCTGTTCTACCTCCACGTGGTGGCACGTGGCCAACAGCGGCTCCCAGATTTTATACGTTACTGATCAGCCACCTGAAGACAGCCTTACTCTCAATTACAGTCCAAAGAAAAAGGGTCAGCTTAGGTCACATGCCCATTCTACCAATCAACTCTCCTCGGGCCACGCTAAGTCATGGCTGCTCCAATCAGTGATCATGTGCAAAGGAAAAGCATTTTCTCAGCAAATGGCCACAGTGGGTTGTGGTCTGAGGTTAGACAGTCTAGGTAAGGTATGACATAGTTTGGGGGTGAGGGCAAACAAAAATGTTGGTGTCTGATACTATGCACTGCAGCTAAGTTGTGAAACATTTTCAGTTCTCAGGGCTCATTTGTCCCAGGAACTGATTTTTCTCTTCGGCTCTTTAAGTAGAGGGGTGTATTAACTGGTGCCAGTGTTAAGGCATCTTCTTGAACCTGCAACTTTATGACAAGGGGGGCTTTCCAGTGGTGAAGTCTCATATGCTATATGATTATATAACTACATTCTAGAAGATTCTGACAGTGCTATCAGGTAGTGCTATCTACAGCACTGACTGATCTGAGGAAACATTACTTTTATGCTCTAACATGAGTGTAGTATTTAATTAGCTGGCCTTGTAGAAAAATTAGCTAGTATTTTATTACCAGGAGATAACTAGTGTTAACAATAGTTATATATGTTGTGTGTATATCTCTGGTAGCTGCTTCTATGTTATCTGGGCTTCCCTGGTGGTTCAGCAGGTGAAGAATCTGCCTGCAATGCCAGGGATCTGAGTTTGATCTCTGGGTTGGGAAGATCCCCTGGAGAAGGGAATGGCTACCTACTCCAGTATTCTGACCTGGAGAATTCCATGGATTGTGTAGTCCATGGGGTCTCAAAGAGTCAGACACAACTGAGTGACTTTCACTTTCTACGTAATGGCCCTTTTTAACTTTTTCAGTTTTCCNGGTTGGGAAGATCCCCTGGAGAAGGGAATGGCTACCTACTCCAGTATTCTGACCTGGAGAATTCCATGGATTGTGTAGTCCATGGGGTCTCAAAGAGTCAGACACAACTGAGTGACTTTCACTTTCTACGTAATGGCCCTTTTTAACTTTTTCAGTTTTCCGACGTCTAATTCCTTATAGTAATTGTTCTGTTAAAACAACAGGTGAGGCTACTCTTTTACTCTGTGAACCCTGATTGAAACAATTAGATCTTCCATCTCAAGTAAGGATGGAGGATGAGTGCTTGAAAAGCTGTGGTTGGAATCCCCTGGGCTTCTGGTTGATACAAATAGTCCCTAAGTCCAATCACTCACCCTTCTACTATCCAACCTATATACAAATGTTTATTTGGCCTGTGGTATCTTTTTAAGCAATGCATTTAGGGCAGCGACACTGGTGAAAAAAATAGGAAAGCAGTAATTTTAGTTCTCTTTCTGGTTTCAACATTTTGTTGTGGGTTGAAGGCCACTGAGGGACTAGAGCTGAGCCAGCTTGGCACTGCTTACCGAGAGACCACTGTAAGATGCAGGGAAACACAACACCTTTCTTAGTAGTGTTGGCGGAATCACTTCTCAAAAGTCCTATCAAGGTAGTAACTTTTTTTTTTTTAATGTTTTATTCCTGGCTGTGCTGGGTCTTTGTTGCCAAGTGGCCTTTTCCTCTAGCTGAGGGGAGCAGGAGCTACTCCAGTGGCAGTGCACGAACTTCTCACTGGGGTGGACTGACGGGCCTGGGCTCTAGTAGTTGGGGTACGTGGGCTCAGTAGTTGGGTACACGGGCTTAGCTGCTCTGCGGCACATGGGAATCCTCCCAGAGCAGGGGTCAAACCTGGTCTCCTGCACTGGCAGGTGGATTCCTTACCGCTGAGCCACCAGGGAAGCCACGGAGGTAACGTTTTAAAACAGGAAACTTCTGAGGTTAGTCAAGGTATGACGTGGGAATTCCCTGGCTGTCCAGTGGTTAGGACTCCTTGCTTTCACTGCTGAGGATACCGGTTCAGTCCCTGGTTAAGAAAGTGAGATTCCCGCCAGCCATTCAGCGTGGCCAAAAAACGATAGTGGAACGTCACCTTAGGTCAAAATGCTTTTTTACAATAATATGATATTTTATATCTCAAAACAATCTTTCAGTCATCCAAAGTAAGACAGACTTAGTCTAACAATTAAAAAGCCTTCAAACTTCAGAAAATCCTCAAAAACAATTCTGTTCTAATTTCTACAGAAAGGAAGCATGTGTAGTGCCGAGTGTGGGCTCTGAATCATACTGCTGGGGTTTAGCTACCATTTCCTGTGTAACCTGTCATTAGCTCTGAGCTTCAGTTTCCTCTTCTGAAAACACAGGAATTAAAACAGTGCCTCCTGTGAAGGGTTTCTGTGAAAATCAGCTGAACTAAAGTGTGGCGAGACCTCACCACACTGCTATACATGGTACATGTTATTATGAATAGCAATGAACACAAGCAGCTGCATAGAAAAGATTTATTAGAGAGACAGTACTGCTTACTTCTGAGTGTCAGAAAGAACTCCTTTAATTTGTAATATTAAAAATTTCATAAAAATTTAATATCATTTTTCCAATTTCATTTTCAGCTTTAATACTTCCTGAGGATATGAGTCAGATACTGGAAATCTGTGTTTGATACTGAACTCTTTCATGACTTCCTTTCCTGCCAGATAATTAATCAGAGGTACCAAGTAAATGAATATGGGAGAACACTATTAATATATTGGATATACAGTCTTTTTTAGATGTCTGTATTCTAAAATTATGATTAGGACATCTTTAAAGTAAAATGAAAATTCAGACCTCTACTAAAAAGACATAGTTCTCCAATTACTGGATAAAAAAATAAAAGCAGGCATAATTCCTGGTTATATCGTTTTATAAGTTCTAGCATCTGAACCCTCACACAACTCCACATACCCTCCAGTTACCCTGTTTCTTGCTCTGACAGCAACTTTTCAAATAAATTGCCTACACTGATCATTCTTTATTCTTCATCTCTTATAAATACTTCCCAGTTTCCATCCTTTCATTTGAAAAAATGATCACAAGCAACAAACATTCCTGTCCCCAGACCCACCAGATGCAGCCGTCCTTTCTCTCAGTGCCCGAGTTACATCTGAGATCACTCACTCCTCTTTTTCTGACTGGTGACACCGTTCTTTGGTTCCTCAAATCCCTCCCGTATCTGCTGCTTCTGACCCATTCTCTATCCCTGACTTTTCAAGGTCGGCACTTAGTTGATCTTCTCTGCCGGCTTCCTCAGGAGGATCTCAGCTGAAATAATGACTTACATTACTATTCACCTACTGCTGCTGCTGCTAAGTCGCTTCAGTCGTGTCCGACTCTGTGCGAGCCCATAGACGGCAGCCCACCAGGCTCCTCTACCCTGGGATTCTCCACGCAAGAACACTGGAGTGGGTTGCCATTTCCTTCTACTACTGACTCCTAAACTTGTACCCATTCTCTAAGCTGCAGACATATATCCCCATCACCTACTTGACATCTTCATTTCTGTTTTTTAAAGATACCAGATTTAACTTTCCAAAACAGACCTTTCATTTCCCATACCTGTACCTCCTACTACATTTGTCAGAAACCAAGAAGTTATTGTCAAGAGTTAGCTGCCGTTGCTAGGTTTGGCTGTTATCCTTCCACAGATTTGGCCAGTAGGGAGTCAATGAGCTCAAGTAGATTTAGAGAGTTTATTACAGACAGCAAAAGCAAGACCAGTGTGGAGTCAGTGGCCCACATCTCTGGTCCCTAGGGATGTCCCTAGCTGACACTGAACCAGGGGGGCCAGATGACAGATGCCTTAAGTGGAGGGTAGGTCTGTAATTGAGGGGCCAACTGTAAACTCCAACCAAGCAGTTTTATTAGCCTACATACTGTACCTGAATGTGGAAATCCCATGCCACACTGGAGCCAGCAAGTGGGATCAGAAATTGCCTCACAGCAGCCTTCTACAAGATACGAGGCAGATGATAAATGGCCCTGTGTGGCTCCTCTAAGACTGCCTGTCTTGCCATGTTCCAGGGAGGATCATAGGGCTTTCTGTCAAGATGTGTGTCAGGCTATGGTTGAGCGTTTCTAAGTGGATATGCAAAGTGAGCAAGGTCATAAGAGCCCCATGCTGACTGCATCACCCTACAGTTAATGGGCGGAGGATCTGAAGATGTTTTTCCAAAGATGACATACAGATGGCCAACAGGCACGTGAAAAGATGCTCAACATCACTAATCACTAGGGAAGTGCAAATCAAAACCACAATAAGATATCACCTCACGTCTGTCAGAATGGCTATTATTAAAAAGACAAGAAATAACAAGCTGAGTAGATATGTGGAAGAGGGAACCCTTGTGCACTTCTGGTGGGGATGTAAACTGGTGCAGCCACTACAGAGAAGAGTGTGGAGATTCCTCAAAAAATTAAAAACAGAACTACCATGTGATTCAGCAGTGCTACTCTGGATACTCATCTGAAGAAAATAAAAACACTAGTTAGAAAGGATACACGCACTCCAGTGCTCACTGAAGCGTTACTTACAAGAGCAGAGATGGAAGCGCCTGAAGTGCCCAGTAGGAGGTACATGGAGAAAGAAGAATGCCTTTTCAACAACATGGATGGACCTAGAGGGTATGATGCTAAGGGAAGTAAGTCAGGGAGAGACGAATACTGTGTGATTTCAGTTATGTGGAATCTAAAATAATCAAACCTAACAAAAACCGTCATAGACATAGAGAATAAACAACTGGTTCCCAAAGCGGGGGCAGGTAAAGGGAGTAAAGAAACAGGTGAGAGAGATTATGAGGTAAAAACTTCCAGTTGCAAAATAAATGAGTAATGGGTTTGAAATACACAATGTGGAGAATAGTCAGTAACTATACATACATTCAGAAAACGAAGATCATGGCATCCGGTCCCATCACTTCATGTGAAATAGATGGAGAAACAGTGGAAACAGTGTCAGACTTTATTTTTTGGGGCCCCAAGATCACTGCAGATGGTGACTGCAGCCATGAAATTAGAAGACACTCCTTGGAAGAAAAGTTATGACCAGCCTAGATAGTATATTCAAAAGCAGAGACATTACTTTGCCGACTAAGGTCCGTCTAGTCAAGGCTATGGTTTTTCCTGTGGTCATATATGGATGTGAGAGTTGGACTGTGAAGAAGGCTGAGCACTGAAGAATTGATGCTTTTGAACTGTGGTGTTGGAGAAGACTGTTGAGAGTCCCTTGAACTGCAAGGAGATCCAACCAGTCCATTCTGAAGGAGATAAACCCTGGGATTTCTTTGGAAAGAATGATGCTAAAGCTGAAACTCCAGTACTTTGGCCACCTCATGCGAAGAGTTGACTCACTGGAGAAGACTCTGATGCTGGGAGGGATTGGGGGCAGGAGGAAAAGGGGACGACCGAGGATGAGATGGCATCACGGACTCGATGGACGTGAGTCTGAGTGAACTCCGAGAGATGGTAATGAACAGGGAGGCCTGGCGTGCTGCGATTCATGGGGTCGCAAAGAGTCGGACACAACTGAGCGACTGAACTGATGTAATAATATCTTTATATGGTGACAGAAGATAACTACATTTATTGTGGTAATCATTCTGAAATGTATAACAGAAATACCAAATCATTATGTTGTGTAACAGGAACTAACAGTGTTGTAGGCCAATTATACTTCAAAAACAATACAAAACAACAAAAAAACAGAGATCAGATTTATGATTAACAGCAGTGGAGGGGAAGGTGAGGATGAGTTGGAAGAAGGCAGTCAAAAGGTACAAATTTTCAGTTATAAGATAAATAAGTACTAGGGATGTAATGTACAACATGATAAAGTAAATGCTGCTGTATGTTATATATGAAAGTTATAACAGTAAATACTAAGAGCTCTCATCACAAGAAAAATAACTTTTTCCTATTTAATTTTATATGTATAACACGATAAATGTTCACTAAATTCATTGTGATAATCATTTCATGAGGTACGTAGGTCAAATTATTATGCTGCATACCTTAAACTCATACAGTGCTCCGTGTCAATTACATCTCAAAATGAAAAAAAATCTTGTTGCTCTACCTCTGAAGTTAACCTACTGTGTACTCCTACAGCAAGCAATTATCAATCCAAGCCACTCCATGTGCCACTGGGAGTACCATACATTCACCTATAGAGGAATTTTTCAAATATGCAAATCTTATCACTGCACACTCTGGCTTACAAAAATTAGTGGCTTCCTATTATACATCAAATAAAATTAACTCTCCCCAGCATCCTACTGGATATAGTAGATTCTCCAATATTTGCTGAATAAATGTTATTTTTAGTGTTTTCTATAAACATATAAAGCAAGAAAATTGATACCCTTTTCTTAGCAGTTCAAACACAAACATTTTCAAGTTTAGTTCCATCCTGCTTTACTAATTCATTCCTTTTTGTCTTCAATAAAATAGCTCTGTCAGGAGTCAAAATTGTTGCATGTTTATGGTAAAAAACTAGTAATAATAAAATAATTTATTATTTTTAAATGTAAAAATGTGTTTATTCACAATCTTTGAGAAGTCACCATTCCTTCAAAAAATTCTTTATGAACAAAATGCCAAGAAAAATTACAATAGTAGCTTATGCCAAACCAAAAATATACATCTTATGTATACAAACTTTAAAAAGCATAACACAGGCAATGTGAATATAGATTATCTTTAAAATATTTCCAGTGACATAGCTACAACTTAAATTATGTTAAGAGACATAAATAACAGCATTACCTAATATATTTACATATTTAAAGTGTCATATTTATTTCTGAGATTAAAAAAAGGAGACAAAACTATAGATGTTATGGCCCAGCTGTTCAAATATTGAAAGGGCCACATGATTGTTTTTTAAAGTACAGCAAGAACTTTAAGTTACTATTTATATCTGGACCTTCCTATATTTTTGAGAACATGCACTGTCATTGTTGCAAGAAAAAAAAAAACAACTAAGGAATAATTGAAAAAAGTTTGCTTACTAAAATCATACTTAATCCTCAGCAAAATCAAGACAAGCAATAAGGAGTGTGCCATATCCTTGGGTCTTTTAAATTGATACATAAACTTTAGAACAAAAAAAGTTAATTGTATATCATAAAATAGTTATATATTGATTTACTTAGTTCCATCCTATTAAAGTACCTTGTATTACAAGGCAAAGGAAAGCTTAATGAAATCAATGAGATTCTTTCAGATCAGAAAGGATTTTATTTCCTTTGAAATACCCGTATTACCTTTTTTAGGTTTTCCTTTCTTAATAAACCATGCACAGAGAATATGTTCCAAGTAAAATATTTCAAGACCATTCACTGGAAATATAGAATTTTAAAAAATGACAGCTAGAAATTTAATATATCAATTGACTAAATTCAACAATCATTTATAGTGGCACAGAAAAGGAACTGAAAAACCTAAGTATATATATTTTCTTAAATATCTTTTGATACTAACTTCAAGTGTCCAAATTCCGAAAAGACTTTTAATATATCATATCCTTTGTTCAGACTGAATGAACATTGATATACTAGGATATGCAGTAAGTATAGGAAGAAACTGAAATTTCAGGGTTTCTTTAGGGTCATCTACTAAAAATTAATTGTGCTTACTATTAGATGACATAATTTAATAAGTCTTAAGAATAAATAATGCTGGAAAAGGGAACACTATTCTGTCTGAATCTGGCAGTCCCTCTTCATGCTCCCTCATGTCTGCTGAGAATTAACACAAAATGCCTTAATATTTTCACAGCTACTGAAATAGGATTAAGGAAGCATTTGAAGTAAGATCAACAAAACTATTTTAAAAAGTGGAAAGCAACATATAGTAAACAGGATTGCTAAAGAGTTAAATAAATTTAATTAGTAACATGACAGAACCATTCAATTGTTTTTGAAAAGCAGAAGGCAGATGATGAAATTGCACTTAATTCTGAAGCAGTTCAGATAGAGCCTATCATTCCTATTCCTTTCTCATAAGCATTTACAAAACAATTTCTTTGCTCCCCTCACAAAAAGGCTCAGCACAACCATTTATACATTCTAGTTGGTTTGTAACATTTGGTCATAACTGATAAACAAGATTACACAATGTTTTCCTATCGTTTTTGTTGATCTGAGTCATATTGCTTTAGACCAGAATCGGACAGTTCTAATACAGGATTTACAAATCCACAATACTCGGAATTGCCATTATCATCCATTTCGGCACTAACAAAATCGTTCTCCCACTCCAGCCCATTGGAATCATCAGAGGCTGATGTAGGATTACTTCCAGTCTTCTTGCAGCTATACTTAAGTGCTGCCCGGAGAATGTCTTCCTCTGTTTTGGAACGTTCTCTCATTGGAAGCATTCGATTCATTCCTATTATATGGGCAGAGTTATTAGAAATCTCAGTGAAGATTTAAAAACTTTATTAAAAGACTGAAACTATCATGCTTGACTTGTGAATTAACTTAAAAAAACCAATCCTGGACTTCCCTGGGGGTCCAGTAAGTCCCATCTTCCTTGGTTAAGATTCTTCTTAACCAAGAATCTGCTTGCCAATGCAAGGGACACGGGTCTAATCCTTGGTCCAGGAGATCCCACATGGCACACGGCAGTTAAGCCCGTGAGCCACAGCTATTGAAGCCTGCATGCCAAGAGCCCGTGCGCTGCAACAAGAGAAGAGTAGCTGCATCTTGAGTAACGACCAGTGCAGCCAAACCTAAGTTTTAAAATATCTTTAAAAATTAAATCAAGTTCTCAAAAACAAACAATTCTATGGAAGACTTTTTAAGGGAAATGTTAAAGTCTAACCCTATAGTGAGCGCTGCTGCTGCTGCTGCTAAGTCACTTCAGTCGTGTCCGACTCTGTGTGACCCCATAGACGGCACCCCACCAGGCTCCCCCATCCCTGGGATTCTCCAGGCAAGAACACTGGAGTGGGTTGCCATTTCCTTCTCCAATGCATGAAAGAGAAAAGTGAAAGTGAAGTCGCTCAGTCTGTCCGACTGTTAGTGACCCCATGGACTGCAGCCCACCAGGCTACTCCATCCATTGGATTTTCCAGGCAAGAGTACTGGGGTGGAGTGCCATTGCCTTCCCCGATAGTGAGCGCTAGCACTCAACAAAGGATGGTTTCGATGTAACACTGATAAGATGAAACTTCTGAAAAGCTGTAAGTAAAGCAGAATGGACGGGGGATTTCAATTGCTATTAGTCTTACACGGCCAAGTTAGTGTGTGGGCCAAACTTCTTTCCTACCTAGATGACAATTTCATTTCCCAGAGTTATAATAACTCTAATGATAATGGTAACAATAGACACATTTCTAGTACTTACTAGGTTCCAGTTAACACTGTTTGCAAATGACATATATGAGCTGATCTGGTCCTCAACCGCTCTATGAAAATACACACAGCACGATCACTACACCCCATTCTGAAGCTGAGGGAAGCAGGGCAGGAAGAGGACAGTGATTCACCCGCGGTCACACGGCTGCAGGGGTGGTGGGGCAAGAATGTGACTCCATCCCCTTGGGCTTCAAAGTCTGTGCTCTGTTGCTATTCTGACTCTAGCGTAACAAAACAGAGACATTTCTAGGGGAAACTGTTCTAGATCTAATTCTGAACAGAAAGAAACTGGTCAGCAAAGTGAAAGTAGCAAAAATCTTGGAAGGAAAAAACATTATTTTGGCAGAACGAAGAGAGGGAGGACAGAAAAGAGCCTTGATCTGTCTGTGTAGGATCCACATTAGGAAGAGAATTAAAATCAAGGATGAGATCATAAGAGAGTAATCCCTAGACACGTTCAGCAATTTTGTTTACTGAGCTTAAAGAATCCAATCCTACAGTAACAATAATTAAAAAAATATTTAATCTATCACTGTTATCACTCTCCCCAAATCACAGACTCAACCTAGCAAACTACATCATCTTTGTAGACATGATAAAAACGGGAGCTGGAAACTAATATAATTTTGAGGATTTGTATTTAATTGAATAATACTATGTCTACCGGAAGCTGAATTGTACGTCATAAGGTTTCTAGTGAGTTCTGTCCTCTACGAAGTCTAGTTTAATAATTCTACTATAATGACTTGAATAATGACCTTGAAAGTCATGTTATCTAAAAATTTAATTAGCATACAGCGAGGATGACAGAATCAGCAATTAAAAGACCTGAAAAGTCTTTAGATCAAATTGAACAAGTTGTTAAAATTAAGTTTAAAATTTTCTAATTGGGATCTAAATAATGAGAAAAATATAGGGCTGGAGAAATGGTGTTTAGTTGAGAAGACAATTAATTCAATCTTTGCTAAAGTTATTCAGTTTCTCTATTGATAAAACTAATGGCTTGTCTAAAGGATATCTAAGGTCTAGTCCATCTCAAAATTCTAGGAAATATTTAATGTTTATGATTTTTCTTAAGGTCCTATATTTTGCAGTCGGTTCTTCCTTTTTGGATGACCTATTTCTTAAAATTGGAGAAGGAAATGGCAACCCACTCCAGTATTCTTGCCTGGAGAATCTCATGGACAGAGGAGCCTGGAGGGCTACAGTCCATGGGGTTGCAGTCAGACATGACTGAGCAACTAACACATTTCTTAAAATAAAAATAAAGGCTTGGGCCTTATTCAGTGAAAAAGCTTTAAACAAAATCTACATTTTAGCTACAATTTTTAGTACTTGCTATGTGTCACACTATGTGCTGGATGTTTTACATAAATTTCATTTAATCCTCACAACATTCATGTTTTCATTTGTTCAAATACCTATAGATGCCTATTATGTGCCAAGCTTTTTTAGACCCTCACTATATAACAGTGAATAATCATTCTTTAAAGCAGCTTTATAATTTTCTTTTTTATGATGAACTGCAGCTTAGAGAGATTAAGAAATCTATCTTAAGTGCTACAGCTAGGAAGACATACCAGTAAAATTCTAATTCATGCCTGTGTTATGGCTTTTGTACTACCAAAAAACCTAACAAACATTTATTTCAGTTCAGTCACTCCGTCGTGTCCAACTCTTTGTGATTCCATGGACTGCAGCACACATCATTATGAAGAAAAAGTTAATTAAGTTGCTCACAATGGGGCAGTGATTCCTACTGAGTTAAGCGGCTGCATTACAAAAATCTTAAAATGAAAAATAACATTTTCTTTCTAAATCTCAAGAAACATTAAGAATTAAGCAACTTTCTAAACAGTTCACCAACAAATGATAATCACTAATACAATAAGAGTCTAAGAAATTGTAAAGACCATGCATTCATTTCAGTTTAAGGAAAGTAAAAGACAAAGTAGATTTCTATAAATTAACACAAATTAAATAAAATTTTTCAGGTAAATTTAAACATAAAATACCTTCTTCATCTTCCCATTCTAGATCTAAAGATGTGCTGTCATCATTTCCACTAGTTGATTTAGTTTTGGTCATTAAATCACAACTGCTTTCTGTATTTGGTGTCAAAACTGTGGCATCTGATGAGAGCCCTAGAATATACACCAATCCAATTAGATGTAGTGACACAATACTCTTTTATTACAACCATTTATTTTGCAATAATGGTCTCTCTTCAAATAATACTACTTTGTTTAACATCGTAAGAAACAATTACTGAAATGATTACATTGGTAAGCTTCTGTTAGAAATAGTATAAATGGTTTCCCCCACTTTCTTTTTACTTTTTTTTTTTGTCATCTAGCACAGTAAATACACAAATTTAAATGAATTATAAATTTTTCAAATATGATGAACTCAATGGAAAAAGGACGGCCAGACTCCCTACACGTAACTATAAAAATAGCCTGAGGTCTTTCTTTACTCCAACACCTTTTATTTATTTTAAAATTTATTTTATTGAAGTATAGTTGATTTATAAGGTCATGTTAATTTCTGCTGTAAAGCAAAGTGAGTTATATATATATATTCATATTCTTTTCTATTATGGTTTATTATAAGACACAGTATAATTCACTGTGCATACAGGGGGGCCTTGCTGTTTCCACATTCTGTGTATAACAGTTTGAATCCGCTAGTCCTAAGAGCCCATCCCATCTCTCCTCCTCTCCTCCACCCCTCCTCCCCCTTGGCAATCACAAATCTGTTCTCTATAGCTCTGAACTTGTTTCTGTTTCTCCAACTCCTTTAAAAAAGTAAAAATAAAACTGTATATTTAAGAGCTAGTTATCTGGGCAACACAAATTGAAGGGCAGGAAGTTGGAGGAAAACAGAGTCAGGATCTTCAATTATCTGTTTAATGTGGCATAAAGTAACTTTAAAATGTACCCACATATTTTAAAAGACTTACTACTACTTCGAAAAACTTCATACTGTGACTTTATATTTCTCAAACAAGATTCAAAGTCATCTTCTGGTCCTGGACTGTAATAAAAGTGAATTTTTAAATATATAGTCATAGTCAATACAACATAATGCAGGCTAAAGTTAAATGATGTCATTTTGATTAGAAAAGGTATATCCCACACAAATTCATAATTACTTACAATTAGAATACCCTATTCAAAACAGGTCTGTCTTAATGCTAGCAATAAACTGAAAATAATATTGGTAAGATTTTGGTTAGTGTTGAAGTCAAATCCAAAACTCAGCCGTAAGTCTAACTTTGTAATTCACATTACTGAAGCATGAACGAGGTTCTTTGGGTGAGCAGGAAACACTCCTGGAAATGTGACACTGAAATTACATCTTCTAAGAAAATGATCACACATAAACTTTATTTTAAGAAAAGAGTTAAGGAAAACAAAAACAAGCAAGGCATAAACAATTCATCCAAAGGTATTTCAATGTGCTATTGCATTACATTCTATATAAAAGATGTAATCACTCTTAAGAATGCAATAAAGTCAATTTAAAATAAATAATGATGATGATTTTCCAACATAAAGAAACAAATGTTCTCAGTATTTTACAAGACACTATCTTCGAGAAACAACTGTTCTTTTTATGGAGCACGTACACACAAACATGTATACAAACACCCAGAGATGAAATGCTTTCTCTTTAGAAATAATACTTCCTACCACAAAAGGAAGAAGTATGTTTCATTATTTACCTTTGATATTCTCCATTGTTGGAAGCACGGCATCGCTGCACAACTCTCTGCCTTTCTTGCTTTGGAAACATAATGTGACACAAGATCAGTCTACTGAAAATTATATTTTCTAAAACTATTTGTGAAATACCAAAATTTTAAAGCTTAAAAAGTTACTCTATTGAAGTCTTTTTCCTTAAATTCATCACTGTTCACTTCTATATCATCTTATGTAAGGGCAGAATTTTTCTCTTAGTTTTTCAGTGTATAATCCTTACATGGTCAGAATATTCATAGGGCTATTAAAAATAACTGTAAAGATATATATTGGTAACTTCCTTATTGCACCTAAGAACTTCTAATAACTGGAAAGATAAGGAGCAAGAAAGTAATAGTTAAAACAGTATATGAAGTTCTATTCTGGGTGAAGTTAGCAATGAAATAAAAGAACTAAAAGATCTGGCTGAGTTTACTCAGAAATAATAAAAACAAAGGATTTAGAAAACCTGTCAGGAGTTGTGGCTCTGACAGTTATTAGTCGTGTGTCCCTGGCATGTCCTATATTTTCTGTTTCTTCATCTGTAAATTACAGACGGCTATAATACTGCCCTAGCAAATTCACAGGGCTATTGTGAAAATCAAATGAATTTGCATAACGTGTATCCTCTGTGTCAGTGTATGCTGTACAGACTGCATGTGTTCCCATATCTATTTATTCAAGAAGAAAAAAACTTAAGAACTCAAGAACTCAGACAGATTCTGCATATGGAATCCTTTTTAGTCTTTAAAAGGCAAGCAGCAGAGAATTATAGTAGAAAGTGATGGTTAAATTAGAATCAGAAAAATATTTACTTCCCTAGTAAATGGTAGTTAATTTTAAAACTCTTCCATGCCTTAGAACTTACTAAACAAAATAAAACTCCCTCATATAATCTGATTAATCTGTCAAAACACCAAAACCAGGAGAAAGAGAGATATAGAGCACACATCACACAGAAGTCACACAGAGACATGACCCATGATTTTTTAGTTTCTCTAAGTTACAGTAGTTATTATGCAACATAATCCTTGTACTGTGCTTCAGTTCACACGGCAGCAGAGTTCATTCAGGCAAAAGACGGCGCAAGACACTAAGCAGAAAATTGGCTGAGCGATGCTTGAACACGGGCTCTGCCACTTATTAGCTGCAGGATCTTAAGTTATTTTATATCTCTTCCTTGGTTTCATCGCCTGTGAAATGGGGATTAAAAACACTGTCTTTCTCCCAGCATTGTTGTGAGGACTAAATAAGGTAAAACATGTGAACTAATCAAAACAGTGCCTGCCAGGGCTCCATAAATGTCTGGTATTAAGCTTGTCTGGCATTATGAGAATGCCATATTTGAATACCACATGGTAAATTATGATAAAACTATTGTTTTCTCTGATAATATGTCAAAGACCCAAATTGTCAATCTCCCAAACACAAAAGTACAAAGATGAAAAATATAGTATTCCTATGTGGTGAAATCACTTAGCTTACTCCAATTTTAGGAAGCATAAGAAACTCTTAACAGTTCAAGAAATTGGTGGGGGCGGGGGTGGAAACTTTACAAAAATAAACTTAAAAAAGCTGCAGAAATTGTATTTAAAGGTCAGTTTTGCAGTGTTTCATCGAAGAATACATTTACTTTTCCAAATGAACACTGAATTTTGGAAAAGTAAATTTCTTCTTTGGCATGAACAAGAACGGGCGTTGCTCAGTCATTAAGTGGTGTCCAGCCCTTCCGCAACCCCATGGGCTGTGGCCCGCCAGGCTCCTCTATCCGTATGATTTCCCAGGCAAGAATACTGGAGTGGGCTGTCATTTCTTTCTCCAGGGGATCTGCCCAACCCAGGGACTGAACCTGTGTCTCCTGTATTGGCAGGCGGATTCTTTACCATGGAGCCACCTGAGAAACCCTAACAAGAATTAGCTTCTCCTAATGTAAAGCCAAACAATGCTCAATGTCAAGTATAAAATTTGATGCTATTTCTAGCTGCTAAAGACCCACTAATTTGCCTTTAAAATTCCTAAGAGCATAGGAATAAATACATTCATTGTTAAACGAGAAGCCCTTGATTCTAGGGGAAAAAACGTCCCAACTAAGATTTGTCGGAGAAAGTCAGGAGGAAAGCAGCCCTCAGTCTCTGCTGGGGCCTCTCCCCTCACCTCCAAGAGCTTTCGCTGCTCTGCTGCCCTGGCTGCTTCACGCTGTGCAGCGTATAAAGCTTCTTCTTCTAGTCTTAACTTCTCTTCTTGTAAGGCTAACTGTACATGAACAAAACAATAAGGATTAACAAAAATCAGAACCTGTCTAACTGCCCTAAAAATAAAATGTTTCCATTTATAAAATAAAAAGAAATTATTAAAAAAAGAATTGAGCTCTACAAAGCATAATAGAATTGAAATTTTTGTGATTTATTTCAATTTCTCTTTTTACAAAGTATTGCAAATAGTATCAAACATATTACAGAATTCTTAGAAGTTGAGTTATAAAGTAGAGCCTCTAGTTTGCATAAATACAAGACTGTTTCTTTCTTTAGAATATGCAGTGATCTTCATTCTCAACAATCATTCCAATGCCTATCACCCTACTTAGTTTATTGTTTGGGCCCTTGTTAGTTCAAGGTCTTCAAAACTAAGGTCAATCATATCATTGTCTACCAAAGTGAAGTAAGCTTTCACAAAGTTTACGTCACATTGATACATGTGTCCTGAATTTAATATCATTAAAAAATTAATTCCAAATTTAAGTTCCTGCCATTCATAGTAGCATACAAACTGCTTTAGTGATAGTCTGTTGCAAGTCAAATCAAATTTAAAAATAAAATTCCAACACAATATATTTCTTTAGCCTAATATTAGCATCTATTGTATAGCTTACGTTAATGCTGTTGAAACCATTAATTGGAAATAATTTAGTATTAAATAGGTACTAAACAGACTATTTTAAAATGTATAATGGAGTATGACTAATTCCATTTAGTTGAATGAATAGCAAGACTAATTATAGGCTATTTCTGTAAATATACTAAAATAAATAGAACATTTATGATTGTTAGAAGTACTTGGTTCACTTACTAAGAGTAATTAAATCCAAGACTAACAGAAAGATGAAAAAAAATGAACGACTTTTTGTGAAACACAGTCATTTTTTAATGCTAGTTTTAAACATGAAGGTTTAGGTATTTTACCACAGTGCCTAATTGTGAGTTCAGAAGATCATTTTCAGAGGGATGTATTCTCTTCACTTACTGGCAGCATATGATTGCTGATAAATTAAGCCAAACTAAGCCAAATTATTACAGGCTGGAATAATTTTTAACTTTTAAATAATTTTCATCTGTGTATATCTAAATTTAGGTCCAATGACTATTCATATGCAATATATTATTTAATAACACCTTTCTCCTATAAACAGAGACATGATAAAATATATTAAGCAACATAAGACTAAATACCTCTTTTTGGATTTTCATATCAAGAGCTTTCTGTTTTTCAACAATGGAATCATAATGCTTCTCTCTCAGGTCAACAATTTCTTCCTCAGTAAGAGGCCTACACAGAAAAATGAGGGAGAGAAAGAAAGTGGAAAAAAAAAAAGTGCTGATAAGTTCAAGTTTAAATAAAACACTCATAAAATCAGTGAAATTCTGAAATTTTACTGTCAAAATGTGCTAAAGCAATTCAATGCTGATTTCAACTCTGAAGAGTAAAAAAAAAAAAAAATACATTCTCATACTTTTTTTATGTACTAATTTGGTACGTAAGTTGAAGATGACATACTATCAAGAATATTTTTTAGCACTACAATCAACTTTAAAGAAATGTGGACTCCATGTACCTTTACTTTGGCTCTGGTTCTTTTTGACCATATCCCTATATGAGCATCATAAACTATAAACCTCAGTACACTATACTCTTGATATCAGCCCTCATGTCATTCTGTCATTCTTAACTCTCTTACCCCCTGCCCTCCTACTTATCCTGCTCAATCTCCCTGGCCACCTCAGGCCCTTGATCCTTCCCTTTTCTCTCTTATCTATCCTGATCATCTTCTGGCTTCACTTCACTTACAATGAATATGGATCCCATGGCAAATCTGAAATACTTTCTTGCCCACACAATCACCCTCTTGCATAACCTTCTTTATGCCTTATACACCCAGACTACTCATTCTCTGACTCTGGATCATTTCCAAGATTAGCTCTTCCTGCTGAGAGCTGCTAGAAAAAAATCAAACATACACTTGGGCCTCTGCCCCTAGCAATAACCCTTTACTTATACATGGCCAACTTCCTTTCATATACTATTCTAATTATTTCAAAATCTTCACATACACACTCTTTAAGTTCCTCATGCAAACTCTTTTCTCTTAGAAGTCAACTGCACCCCACTATGAGACATGAGGAAACATGTCTCCAACCATCAAATCCTTCAATTTCTTGCCAGTCCTCCTCTTATCTAGGTCTATCCTCCCTTCTCTCCTTTCGTTCCTCTACACAAGTGGCATTCCTTAATTTGTTCAGGGTCACCAACCCTGCTTATACTTGATTCATTCGTCACTGGTCCTACTCCTGTCCCACCCCTACTCCAGAGAATTCTGTGGGCCACTGCACCATCAGTTAGCACCTGTCTTCTTAAGTCTACTCTTATCTGTTTTCACCTCTCTTCCTTATGAAGACGGGAAGAAAGGAAAGAAGGAAAAACTTTCAATTGATCTATACCTGTCTCTAACTACTACTTCCTCTCTTTCCCATTTCGGCCAAAATGTCTGAAATTAAGTTTGATTGAAAACACATCTGGCAGTTACTATGTGTCAGGTTCTCTTTTACGTGCTTTGCATATACTAATTCTAACTCTTGCAACAACCCTGTAAGGTAGATGCATAAGGGAAACGAGGCAAAGACAGATTATGTCCAAGTAAGTCATACAGTTCATGGCAAAGCTAGAATCTGAACCCGAGTAGTCTAGCTTCTTGCTCTTAACTACTGTGTTTCTCTTACCTTCTATGTTCTTACTTCCCATTCTCTCATCAAAAAACGGCCGTCTGCCTCTGCTTTCATTACTAGGTAATCAATGGCTTCTATGTTGCCAGATAGACAGTTTTAAGTCCTTATACTATTATTTCCGTTTCCTGTGGCAATGCTGGCCATTCCTTCCACTCCATCTATCTGTTAGTCTCTCTACCTCCTTTCTTGGCTTTCTATGCTCTCTTGATTGCTTTTGCCCACTGCTTCTTGTCTTCTGAATCCTCTTCTAGTGTCTGTCTATTCAGTCCTCAAACCACTAAACCAATGCTCTCTCTCCATGATCCAACCACCCCACCTCCTCATCTTCTCCAACATGAGGTCTTGATGGTTTTAACCAGCACTGTATATAGTAATGTCTCCTCCTACATTTGTTCCTCTAGCCCTAACTTCTGCTGGGCTTTTTTTTTTTTTTTTAGTGTTTTGAGGTATTATTTATACAAAGTGAAAAACATGATTAGTAAAAGAAGTTTCAGAATGTCATTGAGGAAGGAAAAGGGGTATAAAGTTTTAAAAAATTCAAATAAATGTACTTATCAATATTAATATAGTTTTTTAAACTAAAATATACATAAAAACTTAGGTTCAATAAGAAAGCACTTAGGCACATTAAAATCTTTAATGTTTAAAACAATCTTTTGAAATATTATTTATCTCAATCTTATAGAAAGAAATAACCAAGGTCCTGAAATGTAAACTGTTCAATGCCTCAAAGCAAGCAGATGACACAGCCTGGATTTTTAGAAGCTTATTATAGTCTACATAGAAGTAGTTTGTTTAAAAACAAAAAAACGCCTTACCTATGACTGCTTCCTGGGCTTTCTCCCTGTACAAGAATTAATTAAACAATTACACAAATTTTACTAGCTGAATTCTATTTAAGGCAAGCCAATAAAATTTTTATTTAGTCAAAATATTTTCTACTTATCTATCTTTAACAGATTTCATTACTAAGTGTTTTAAACAAAAAGCTTTAACATTTTACTATTTCTCAAAGGCAGAATTTACTTTAATATCTAGCTTAATTAAAAAGCAACCAATTGCTGGGCATTTCCTAATTTTTTAATAACAAATATTTACTATATACCAAATGAACTTCTGGGTTCAAGATGGTATTAGACAGACATACTCTCTATGCTCTGATCATTTACAACTGATCTTCATTATTTGCAGATTCCAAAACTGCAAATTCACCAATGAGCTAAAGTTTATTTGTAACATCAAAACCAATACTCCTGCATTCTTGTGGTCATTCAGGAGCACGACCAGAGCAGCAGCAATCCAAGCTGCCTGATCCGCACATCCCCAGCTCAAGCAGAGGGCGATGCTCTGCCTCCCGGTTTCAGCACTTGCTGGGCGCCCTCTTTGCAGCCTATGCAGTGCCACTTGTTTGCACCTTTTTCTGTTGCTGATTTTGCTGTTTAAAATGACCCCCATGTGTGGTGCTAAAGTGCTATCTATTGTTCCTAATCACACAAGAAGTTATGATATAGTTTGTGAAAAAAATGTGTTAGATGAGCTACATTCAGGCATAAATTATTATGTGCTGTGCACAGTGAGTTCAAAGTTAATGAATCAATAGTATACATTAAAAATAAGATGTCAAACAGAAACACAAAACAAGGTTATATGTTGTTCAGCTGATAAAAATGTGATCAGAAGCTTGCGGGAAGCTAATGCTGTATTTTCCCTAGGAGTAATGTTCTGGTATTCACTAATTGACCATTCACAGCAACTTTATAGAACATAATTACCATGGATTTATGCATTTCTTACATATTTGAGCTATTCACATCCTACAACTAAAATATATGACTAAGTAACTGCAGAAAGAAAATTCCAAATGGTCCACATCAACTTAGGAAAAAGCACTACAAAGCAGGACATGACATTCAATTAAACCAAACACTATGACATGAGAGAGGAACAAACTGGTCAGCAAACAAACTCAAACCAACAAAACGCCCCTTAGGAAAACACAAGGAATCACATTTTTTTTTTTTTTAAAGTAGTGAAATGTGAGGATGAATTGTATTGAAGGTTAAGAGAACTCTTACATTTAGTACTTGTCAGAAACTTTAAAAATACCCTGTTAAGTGTTTGTTTAAAAAAATACACAAAATTAAAGTTACTTCTGAAAAGGGAAAGAAACTAGATTCTATGAAACATTAGAACTATTTGAGAGAAATTTTACTGAGAAAACAAAAGGTTAAAAGATAGTTTCTCAAATATGTTCTATCAGATGATAATAAATATGTATTACTATTTTAAAAATGGATTTATACCCAAATTAATTTGGGAAATGCTAAATTGGACAAGTTGAAATAATTTTAACAGCTCTTTAACAATTTCTTTAATAGTTCGTCTCAGAACCTTTAATATGCTGATTTATACTGAGACTAGTAGCGTGTACACACTATGGAAAATGCTGGGCTAAAGAATAATTTAAATTTGGTGTAATATATTTTCCTCTTTCCTCAGAAAACAAAAATGATAAAGACAACACCTGCAATGCTCTTCTATATGCATTCACTTTAGAGATGTGAGAAGTAGGCTCAAGGAAGGTTAAGTAATTTGCACAAATTCATATAATTAGTAAAGATCGAAATTAACATACAAACTAAAACTCTAACTATACCAGTACCTAAGAAACATATACCATACTGCACTAATTCTAAAACCTATTTTTTTTTCCATTTTAACATTTCTGTACTTAGGATACATCTTAAAATTGATTTTTAGATGAGGTGAAATGTAAAAATAAACAAAAAGAAAACTGATAAAAATATAATGGCTAAAGTCAGAAAGTGATTGTAAAACAAACATATATAAATTCTACCCTCAGAAATTTGTGAAAACTATGGGTCAAAGAATGGTTTACTCTGGATCATTGAGGAATTTAACCTACTTAGTGGCAAAATGTTAGGAATATCTTTTCTTAAAGTTCCTCAAGTTCTACAAAATACTGTAAAAACCTGTTTTAAATATATGTATATATAAACACATATATAAGTGATAGATGAAACTATATATATTATATACATATGTGGTATTTTACAGAGGCTGCATATACATATATAGTGTTATATATCTTTCATTATAGAAAATTCTGAATAATTTGCTAATATAAATTAGTAAGAGAAGGAAATAAGGGACTAAAAAGTACAAATAAAAACTAAAATGTTAAAAATTCTAAAAGAAAAGATAACATAATGAAACTGTTAAAAAATAACTGTCAGAAGTAGTGAGACGCTCTTTGAGAACAAATTGGATTTTGTACTACTGTGAAAATACTTACTTCATCACTTTCTACTAGATTCTCAAACTGAAACAAGAAAGAAAGTGTTAGGATGAATATTTGTCTAAGGTACATGCCTCACAAAATATTTTAAGTCACTTTTTCATTTCAAAAATAATATACCTTTATTTTATAAGAATATAAGTAATTGTATCTCTTTATACACCATTTCATTTGATTTATTAAACAAGACAGCCAAGACAAGAATACATCATTTATGACTTTTGTTAAAAATAAAATGGAAAATTACAACAATTTTCTACATAAATCAGAAACTTATATACCAAAACTTTCATATGAACTAGCTGAATTAACTATTTCAGCTATGGATCTTTTAAGTCCACACTGCCAGAATTTCCTAATTCACCTGAGTTCAGAAAGAATTATTTAATACTGTAAGTCCCTCAAGAAATAGAACTAAAAGATATTCAAGAATTTATCTTACATTTTAATTTATTCATCTATTCATTAACTATTCACTGAAAATCAAGATGGTAGTTGCTATTTCTAAATACAGTGTCTTTCTAGAGATATAAATGTAAAAAATTTGATCATAATGTGATGAATGCTATCATGTCAAATGACCAAATGAAAGTCATCATGTTAAATTATGAAAATATTTATACTTTAAATAGAAATAATATGATATGTGACTACTTGAAAGAAAGGAAAATGTAACTGTTAATATTTTTTTGTTGTTTAAAGATCAGGAAACAGTGAATTCAAAAGGTTTAGAATCTATAAGAATCTAAAGTAACGACTTTAAAGTGTTTAGCATTATTACTTTGAACTTATATTTTGTGTTGGTTTGTAATTTATTAAAAACAAACAAACAAACCTAATTCCTGGTTCACATGTTTCTTTATTTAATATAAAAGGCAGTTTTGGATTGGCTATAAGTTTTGCCACATATAAGTGTTGTAATGTAGTCCAATTTCTTCTCCTGTCTAAGCCTCTGATTCTCACCCATAAAGCAAGGTGACAGCCACCTGTTCAACAGAATTGAAGCAAGAATGTGCAATGACATTGATAAACTATATGGTGAAGGCTGGTGCATAGTAGGGACTGAGCAAATGGCAGATTCTGTCATTATGTTTTACATAACAAAGAATAATCAACTCAGTAGCTCTGATCATTTACAACTGATCTTCATTATTTGCAGATTCCAAAACTGCAAATTCACCAATGAGCTAAAGTTTATTTGTAACATCAAAACCAATACTCCTGCATTCTTGTGGTCATTCAGGAGCACGACCAGAGCAGCAGCAATCCAAGCTGCCTGATCCGCACATCCCCAGCTCAAGCAGAGGGCGATGCTCTGCCTCCCGGTTTCAGCACTTGCTGGGCGCCCTCTTTGCAGCCTATGCAGTGCCACTTGTTTGCACCTTTTTCTGTTGCTGATTTTGCTGTTTAAAATGACCCCCATGTGTGGTGCTAAAGTGCTATCTATTGTTCCTAATCACACAAGAAGTTATGATATAGTTTGTGAAAAAAATGTGTTAGATGAGCTACATTCAGGCATAAATTATTATGTGCTGTGCACAGTGAGTTCAAAGTTAATGAATCAATAGTATACATTAAAAATAAGATGTCAAACAGAAACACAAAACAAGGTTATATGTTGTTCAGCTGATAAAAATGTGATCAGAAGCTTGCGGGAAGCTAATGCTGTATTTTCCCTAGGAGTAATGTTCTGGTATTCACTAATTGACCATTCACAGCAACTTTATAGAACATAATTACCATGGATTTATGCATTTCTTACATATTTGAGCTATTCACATCCTACAACTAAAATATATGACTAAGTAACTGCAGAAAGAAAATTCCAAATGGTCCACATCAACTTAGGAAAAAGCACTACAAAGCAGGACATGACATTCAATTAAACCAAACACTATGACATGAGAGAGGAACAAACTGGTCAGCAAACAAACTCAAACCAACAAAACGCCCCTTAGGAAAACACAAGGAATCACATTTTTTTTTTTTTTAAAGTAGTGAAATGTGAGGATGAATTGTATTGAAGGTTAAGAGAACTCTTACATTTAGTACTTGTCAGAAACTTTAAAAATACCCTGTTAAGTGTTTGTTTAAAAAAATACACAAAATTAAAGTTACTTCTGAAAAGGGAAAGAAACTAGATTCTATGAAACATTAGAACTATTTGAGAGAAATTTTACTGAGAAAACAAAAGGTTAAAAGATAGTTTCTCAAATATGTTCTATCAGATGATAATAAATATGTATTACTATTTTAAAAATGGATTTATACCCAAATTAATTTGGGAAATGCTAAATTGGACAAGTTGAAATAATTTTAACAGCTCTTTAACAATTTCTTTAATAGTTCGTCTCAGAACCTTTAATATGCTGATTTATACTGAGACTAGTAGCGTGTACACACTATGGAAAATGCTGGGCTAAAGAATAATTTAAATTTGGTGTAATATATTTTCCTCTTTCCTCAGAAAACAAAAATGATAAAGACAACACCTGCAATGCTCTTCTATATGCATTCACTTTAGAGATGTGAGAAGTAGGCTCAAGGAAGGTTAAGTAATTTGCACAAATTCATATAATTAGTAAAGATCGAAATTAACATACAAACTAAAACTCTAACTATACCAGTACCTAAGAAACATATACCATACTGCACTAATTCTAAAACCTATTTTTTTTTCCATTTTAACATTTCTGTACTTAGGATACATCTTAAAATTGATTTTTAGATGAGGTGAAATGTAAAAATAAACAAAAAGAAAACTGATAAAAATATAATGGCTAAAGTCAGAAAGTGATTGTAAAACAAACATATATAAATTCTACCCTCAGAAATTTGTGAAAACTATGGGTCAAAGAATGGTTTACTCTGGATCATTGAGGAATTTAACCTACTTAGTGGCAAAATGTTAGGAATATCTTTTCTTAAAGTTCCTCAAGTTCTACAAAATACTGTAAAAACCTGTTTTAAATATATGTATATATAAACACATATATAAGTGATAAATGAAACTATATATATTATATACATATGTGGTATTTTACAGAGGCTGCATATACATATATAGTGTTATATATCTTTCATTATAGAAAATTCTGAATAATTTGCTAATATAAATTAGTAAGAGAAGGAAATAAGGGACTAAAAAGTACAAATAAAAACTAAAATGTTAAAAATTCTAAAAGAAAAGATAACATAATGAAACTGTTAAAAAATAACTGTCAGAAGTAGTGAGACGCTCTTTGAGAACAAATTGGATTTTGTACTACTGTGAAAATACTTACTTCATCACTTTCTACTAGATTCTCAAACTGAAACAAGAAAGAAAGTGTTAGGATGAATATTTGTCTAAGGTACATGCCTCACAAAATATTTTAAGTCACTTTTTCATTTCAAAAATAATATACCTTTATTTTATAAGAATATAAGTAATTGTATCTCTTTATACACCATTTCATTTGATTTATTAAACAAGACAGCCAAGACAAGAATACATCATTTATGACTTTTGTTAAAAATAAAATGGAAAATTACAACAATTTTCTACATAAATCAGAAACTTATATACCAAAACTTTCATATGAACTAGCTGAATTAACTATTTCAGCTATGGATCTTTTAAGTCCACACTGCCAGAATTTCCTAATTCACCTGAGTTCAGAAAGAATTATTTAATACTGTAAGTCCCTCAAGAAATAGAACTAAAAGATATTCAAGAATTTATCTTACATTTTAATTTATTCATCTATTCATTAACTATTCACTGAAAATCAAGATGGTAGTTGCTATTTCTAAATACAGTGTCTTTCTAGAGATATAAATGTAAAAAATTTGATCATAATGTGATGAATGCTATCATGTCAAATGACCAAATGAAAGTCATCATGTTAAATTATGAAAATATTTATACTTTAAATAGAAATAATATGATATGTGACTACTTGAAAGAAAGGAAAATGTAACTGTTAATATTTTTTTGTTGTTTAAAGATCAGGAAACAGTGAATTCAAAAGGTTTAGAATCTATAAGAATCTAAAGTAACGACTTTAAAGTGTTTAGCATTATTACTTTGAACTTATATTTTGTGTTGGTTTGTAATTTATTAAAAACAAACAAACAAACCTAATTCCTGGTTCACATGTTTCTTTATTTAATATAAAAGGCAGTTTTGGATTGGCTATAAGTTTTGCCACATATAAGTGTTGTAATGTAGTCCAATTTCTTCTCCTGTCTAAGCCTCTGATTCTCACCCATAAAGCAAGGTGACAGCCACCTGTTCAACAGAATTGAAGCAAGAATGTGCAATGACATTGATAAACTATATGGTGAAGGCTGGTGCATAGTAGGGACTGAGCAAATGGCAGATTCTGTCATTATGTTTTACATAACAAAGAATAATCAACTCAGTGAGTCTTTTTGTAGAGTTGTTTCAAATCAACTTGCTGCTTTGATTCTGTCCCAGCTCTGCTAGGGCAGGCCAATGAAGTCTAGACTCACAGCTACTAAGCCACTGTAACTGATAGAAAAGTGCCCTCAACCTCAGCTGTGCAGGGCAGAAAAGACAAAAAGAAAACACAGAAACACTATCTCTTAAGCACTTCTATTAGAAGAACAGGATCTTAATCTTCTGCAAACTTGTTTTCCCCATTTACACTTCCCCCACCATTCCAGTTCTTTCCTTCTTCACCAGCATGGACAATACTGAAATATAAATAGTCCATACTAAATTTAGGTCCACATCCTTCCCCCTTAAAAAAAAAACAAAAACTGTCCCTCTTGCCCTTCTCAAGGTACTTTTATCCAATCAGACTTACAACACTACTTACCTCTATAGTTAAGTGCTCACCTCTTGAGCATGTTCTAAAATACTTGGATCTGGGAAGAAAAACAGAGTAACAACTTTAAAAATTACAATTAATGCTAAAACTGAGTTACTGTAGTTTATAATATAATAAAAATTATTCCCTCAAAAGCAACTTTAAATTCTCCAATATACAGCATCTTATATTTACAAAAAGGAAACATCAGACTTACAAAAGAATACAGATAGTCCAGATTTTTAAATGCAGTTTAAGTGTTTAGTCAACTCATAATTTTCTATTGGTCCTAACAGTTACGAAACTTGTAATTGTTAAGTTAATTTCTATATATTTATTACACAGAATAGAATACAATTAAATTTAAAATTTTATCTCATTATTTTTACTGTATCAAGAAAAATATCTTGTTAAAATACTGGTGTGTTAAATAGTCTATAAAAGCATGTTCCCAATTTTGTTAAAGAAAATGTATAAACATATATGATCCCATAAAACAACAAAAATCTAAAAAGATATATGTGGTTATCTCTAGATGGTGGGATCACATGCAAGCATGCATGCCAAGTTGCTTCAGTTGTGTCTGCTCTCTGTGACCCCATGGACTGTAGCCCGCCAGGCTCCTCTGTCCATGGGATTCTCCAGCCAAGCATACTGGAGTGGGTTGCCAGGCCCTCCTCCAGGGGATCTTCCTGACCCAGGGATCGAACCCATGTCTCTTACATCTCTTGCATTGGCAGGCAGGTTCTTTATCACCAGTGCCATGTGGAAAGCCCTGGTGGGATCATATATGTTTATACAAAGCCATGCCTGCCTGCAAAAATAAGAGGAAGAAAATGAAAAACAATATACTTCATATATACATCAACCAACTAATTCACTAACTTTTCCAACTAGGGCCAAATATTGACTTTAATTTTAATTTCTCCTCACAATGTATACATATGTCAAATCACCATGATGCATATTTTATATGTCTTACAATTATGTCAATTATATGAATAAAGTTGAAATTTAAAAATTCTCATCATTTTTTTCTGCTCCTACTAGTAAAACTCACATGCAGTCAAATAAGTGTCTCCTATGTAATACCTGCTCCAAAGATATGACCACATTCCACTAACTGTCTTCTAACTATTACAGTATACAAGTTGGTACAGGTCAGAGTCCCTCAAACTGCTTTACTACTGCAAGTGCCTGGAAATTTTAAAACTCTCACTTATAACGTGGATCCTGTTACTGTTGCCTAAACTGATGGCAGAGAACACCCGCCATCCTCCCATGGGTTCCTAGTGTGTCAGGATTCTTTAACAGAAAGCATCCCTTTGGGAGATGGAAAAATCCAGGAGTCAGGACAGATCAGAGTACTTTTTATTATGTGTATATGTGTGCAGAGATGGCAGACAGGTTTAGTAAAAGAGAACGGTATATTACCATGACCAAATGTTTATTATCATAAAGAATAAAAAATAATTTTTCCTGTACAATCTTTATTTGCTAACAGATGCAAAGAGTTTTATTGCCCATTAAGAGATCATCAGTAAAAACCAAAACATTTGGTATATCAGAATAATAATATTACTACCATAATAATAATTATATTATCATAATAATTTATGAAAAATATGCAATGTAAATAAAGTACCCTAATATTCCAGGTATCTAGTGCTCCCATTCTTCTACCTTTTCCATTTCTCAAATAGAAACAGAAATGAGTTGAGTTTTCCAGTAGCACTGTGTTCTGGTATCATGATTTATGTTTAAAGTGCTATATGCTCTCCCTCAGCAATCATCACTCTCTTCCTTTAATGAAGAATTTGTCTCTGACTATATGGGGAATGAAAACATCATTATTTCCTTCAAGTTAAGAGAAAACGTGGGTCCTAAAAGAATTTGCTCCTGCAAGTGTCAGGAACCATGTGAATCATAGAGAAATGAGTGGGGATAAAGGCACAGAGAAAGAGGGAATGTATGGATAATTATGCAATTAAAATTTGAGCCTAGACTGTTTGGACTAGAGTGGTGTCACTGAGAGAAATGAATAGATTAAAGAAATATTTAGAAGATAAAAATTATCTAGTGAGGGAGATGGACTGGAAAACCCAAGATGATGAGAAGGGTCATAATCTCAATGGGGATGTAACAGAAAACAAGCAAGCGTCAGGAATGGAGGTGCAGGAGAAAAAATAAATGTGATAAATCCAAGACCCAAAACTTAAATGTCAGAGGGGGAAAAGGAAAAAGGACAAAGTGGTGTACAAAGCTGCAAAAGCCCTCTAGGATCACAGTATCACATAAAATACAGCTGAGCTGTGAAATATTGGTTAAAGTCACATCACATGTGCATCATGAATTTAGTCATAAGCCCTGGAGGGAAGGAGAAAATGACAAATAAAATGGGGAACAAGCCACCATTGTATTCAAGAGCATGTATATTCAGGTGCACTAATTATGAGCTGCTGAAACAGGTTCCAAAACCAATAATTTAAAACAAAAGTCTAATTTCCCTCTTTTTAAATACAGTCTAGAACTCCAAGCAATCCTTGCACATTTCTTTACACACAATCATCATGTCCCTGAGAGCTTTCTCTAAGTAATGTTAAGTTTTTGTATAACCATTCTATTGTTGCTAAAGATGTGAAAGTTGACTCAAGTATGTAAAGGATATTAAAGAGGTAGAAAAGATAGGCTATCCTACTCCAAATGATCATGGCAAGTAAAATAACTTGTAAGAGTCTGAAAGTAAAAGGGTACAAAAATGGGGATTCTTGTATATATGTCTATTTATCAGTATTATCAAGGCAGATATCAAGACAATCATTTATTTAGGACAAAATCAGTCTCATCAAGAATAGAATGAAAATACAATTCTTTATGCTTCTACATATTTTGCAAAGCAGGCAAATACTCTTCTATATCAAAGTGACTTAAGTAAAAGATAACTTAAAAATTCTCATAAATCCTACATTCTTATAGTTCCTTTTCTTCATATTCTACTGTATAATATCTGTTAAAATAATAGTCTTTCATCTTCTGTTTGACATTATAAATAATTAATGAAGAATCATGGTAAATTTGTTCCATAGTCTATTAAAAATTAAAAGCTCCCCAGGACTCTTCTTTTCTGGATGGAGGACTGGAAAGGTTAGAGACAGAAGCCCTGGCAAAAGCTATTACATTGATGACGATGGACAAATCATTTTTCAAGTAGTATCAAATACGTCAATGCAGGTTTAACCATTCAAATCTCCAGCGATAATCCATCAACAGATTCTCCAGGTAGGAACAGCGTCAACATAGGTGGTAATGATAAAGTAATAATATTTGCTGTTAAGTAAGTCTCTCCCTAATGGAGGCAAATTTAGGAAGAATGGGTGTTCAAAAAACTTATTGTGTTCCTGGAAGAGAAGAGGCAAATCTTCCTGCTAAACATGTTGAAGACAGAAAACACAGATTAAAAAAAAAGCCATTGTCCTTTAAGAGAAACCTGACTTAGAAGAAACCAATAACCAGAAGGGATCTTAGAGGTCTTTTCTTTCTTTCTCACTCATCTTCTGCAGTCTATGAGCAGCATCTGCAATTGTCGACAACCTTCTTTTAAATATGGTTGCTGCTTAATGTGTCCATGATTTTGAACCTTCTAATTCTTACTTCCCTGGATGAATGACAGACATAGCTATGTATTTATATTTAAAATATAAAAATGAGTAAAAATTGACCCACGATTCAGGAGATTTACACTCTAATGGGACAGACACACAGGTGAATTAACAACTACCATGCTCTGAAAGGGCTATGTTCTCAAGAGGAGCATCAAAAATCAGCTGAAGAAGAAGGAATCAGCCAGGCCCCCAGTAGTGGAAAGAAATGTTTAGGGAGCAGCAGTAGCTACTAAAGGCGAAGGGGAATGAAAAGATCAAGACTGTATACATTAATTCTGTCAGCAAGTATTTACTAAACATCTACATACTAAGCATATGACCTGGAGTTGGGTAGTCAATGGTAAGTAAAGTAAGCATGAACGTGTTCCTTGACACCGAGAGCAGAAAACTAACATTAATCAAATAGGCACACTATTGCAGGTATAATTATAGTCTGAGGAAGTGCTGACAAGAGAAGGCAGACGGTTCCATTATGGTGAGAACTTATCCTCGGAGTGTGGGAAACAGACTGGGAAGACTTCTGTGAGAAATAATCTTTGAAATGGCAACCAAAAGATGATTTTAAGTAGGATTTATCTAAGTAAATAGGGAAGAAATTGATTCAAGGAAGAGTGTGACAAAATGAGGCAAAACAAACAAAAAAGGCAAGGAATAGATAATGTGAGGTCTTGAAAGCTACACTGAAGATTTCAGTCTTTATCCTGGAAGTATGGTCAACCACTGAAGAAAATGGTAGGGGACATTCAGAAGGCATAATCTACAAAACGTGACAGCTTGGACTTGGAGGATGAGTGAAAGGGAGGACTTTAATGTGCTTCTCAGACTCATGGCTTTGGTAATTGTGTATCCTTTTGCCATTCACAAAGTATGGCACAAAGTAGTAAAAATACTTGGGGTTTTAAAAAAATGGTGAAAAAAAAAAGGAGTCAAGAACTGTGAGAAGGAAAGAAAGGTGAGCTCAACTTTACAAACTGAATTTGAGGTTATGTTTGATACCCAAGGGGAAATCCTCAGTAGGCAATTAAGATACTCAGGGCTCAGACTGAGATGACTGAGCTCGTTAGTATGCAGGCAAAAGGTAAAATCATGTGCTTTCCTGCCATCAGCCAGGAAAAGTATATTATGGAAGGCAAATATATTAAGGAAGAACAGAGGGAGATTCAGAACAGAGCCCTGGGGAGTCCTCAAGGTACAACACAGAACGTCCAAGAAATTCATACTCATTTCAGGCTACTACGGTTTTCCTTCCTAACTTCTGAAATTCCAAGGGAAACATCTTACGCTTATATATTTCTCAAAGCTGACAAATATGCAGAAAACCAAACTGAAACTCTCAGTAATACACATTATTGTAAAATATTTTAAAATTCTCATCGGTACTCTATATGGTCTCTAAAAAGAAAGTCAACACAAAACTGGTGAGATGTATGTTTCACTGTGTAATGTTTTTCCAAAGTTAGGGGATAGCTTGAGAAATAAAAAAGAAGAATACGTACTATTTCCTAGAACTTACAAGTTCACAAGTAATATTCATTTGACAAACATGAGATACTGCTGCTAAGTCACTTCAGTCGTGTCTGACTCTGTGTGACCCCATAGACGGCAGCCCACCAGGCTCCCCCATCCCTGGGATTCTCCAGGCAAGAATACTGGAGTGGGTTGTCATTTCCTTCTCCAATGCATGAAAGAGAAAAGTGAAAGTGAAGTCGCTCAGTCTGTCCGACTGTTAGCGACCCCATGGACTGCAGCCCACCAGGCTACTCCGTCCATTGGATTCTCCAGGCAAGAGTACTGGGGTGGGGTGCCATTGCCTTCCCCGAACATGAGATACTAAAAATGAAGAAAGATAAAACATAGTTCCCGACCTAGAAGAGCTCTCAGCCCATACCACTGTATATACCAGGAGGCAGCAGACTACAGTCCACAGGCCAAATATGGCCCAATGCCTGTTTCTGTTAATAAAGTTTTAATGGAACACAGTCACCTTCATTTATTTACATATTGTCCTTGGCTGCTTTTGTGCTAAAATGGCAATGGTGAATAGCTGCACAGAGATGTTATGGCCTGCAAAGCCTAAAATGTGTATTAGAAAAAGTTTGCAAACCCTAATACACAGTAGACTTAAGCCTGTAGGAAATATTGTTTCCTCAGGGAGATAATATTGTTTCAGGGGGTTAGAGCAGGTTTCACAGGGAAGGTAATATTGAAGGATAAGTAAAAGCTCACCAAGAACAGGAAAAGAAGAAAAATATCACATACAGAAAGGCACAAGAAGAGAGAACACTGCATGTTAGGAAAACAGAAACAGGTAGCGTTTGTTTGGTATACCGGGTACTTGGGATATGCCAAGCGAAAAAATGGCAGAGAATCCTTTCACTGACTTCCCCTGCCTATGCTGCCCTGTTCATGTCAACAAGGAATAAAACCTATAGTTTTAATGCTGTACTCTAAGGGAACTATAAATAGAAAATGTAATTAGGCTGGTAAAATAGATGAAGGTTATCTTGTCAGGTGTCTGAACTTCATACTACTCTGAACTGGAAGATTATCATTTATCAAAAAAAGTTAAAATACTAAGGTTGTATAAATGAGGTAAAAGTTTTCTGAGATTAGAATAGTCAATGTTTTCCTTTTAATGTTATTTTGATTTGTATTCTGACAAGATTTTCTGAATGAGAGAACAAAGAGTGAGATCACACTCTTTACCCAAATGCAGGCCTGCATATGATCCTGCGTATTCAGATGGACATCATGTGGTATGTTTGAATGCCATGCAACTCATCATCTGCCACAGAAGGAAAAAAAGGCTGGGCAACTTAGCTGTAGGAAATAGTTTGCAGATGGAGACTGTTAAGCCAGGGAAAGCCAAGTATGGGTTTTAGAAAGTTTAATTCCACTGACAGGAAAGGAAGATGGCCCAAAGCACAGAGATACAACAGGGAGAGCAGTCTAGATGTCACTGAGCAGGTGATTTGAAAGACAAAGTTTAAGAAGAAGCACAGAGGAAGGACACAGGTTCAGTATATATTAAGAAAACACTGACTAGCAACTTAGAGTGGTGCGTGCAGGCTCAATCGAGCCCAATCCTTTGCAACCCCATGCACGGTAGCCTGCCAGGCTCCTCTGTCCGTGGAATTTTCCAGGCAAGAATACCGGAGTGGGTTGCCATTTTCTACTCCAAGGGATCTCCCCAACCCAGGGATCGAACGTCCATCTCCTGCACTGCAGGTGGATTATTCACCCCTCTCCCCCTAGAGGACATAAAGTTTGTAGCATAGAGACTCTGAATGGGAGCTGTTTCGGGAGTCCCTAATCCCTGATTAGGGGATACACGAAGCAGAAGAAGAAATCTAGGGGGAAAGAAAATGCAGGATTTCAGACATTTAATGGTACACAGCTATTAGATTCTTTAGATAAGTTGATATGAGGAGCCTTGGTACATCCAAGTGTCCCTGTTCAGTAGACAACTGAAAACACAGTGCTTAACCGCTAAAAAGAACCCTGTTCAGAAGACGTGAGATCTTGAAGGGTTGGTGGTTGAAACCACAGGAGTGGACGAAATTAAGGGAACTAAATAAAGAAAAGACAAAGAAAAATTCCGTATTCAATAGGCAGATAGAGTAAATACAGCCAAAATAGGAAAACAAAAAGTAAAAGCGATATTGCAGAGAAGAGCAGTCTCAAGAAAAGGAAGACAGCCTGACACAAAAAATAAAGAGCCAAGGTTCTGAAACGCGTAAGATCTTTCAGTGACAACATATAAGATAATGCACTGAGATACGGCAATTAAATGTTTATAATGCTTATATGTTTAACAAAATTGTATGATGTCTAATATAAAGCCATATGATACTAGTGGTTAAGGATGTATGTATATGTGAAGTCGCTCAGTCATTTCTGACTATTTGCGACCCCATGGACTGTAGCCTACAAGGCTCCTCTCTCCATGGGATTCTCCAGGCAAGAGTACTGGAGTGGGTTGCCATTTCCTTCTCCAGGGGATCTTCCTGACCCAGGGATCGAACCGGGGTCTCTCACATTCCAGGCAGATGCTTTAACCTCTGAGCCACCAGGGAAGCCCCAGTGGTTAAGGATAAAGGCTCTCAATTCAGAAGGACCTNCCAGGCAAGAGTACTGGAGTGGGTTGCCATTTCCTTCTCCAGGGGATCTTCCTGACCCAGGGATCGAACCGGGGTCTCTCACATTCCAGGCAGATGCTTTAACCTCTGAGCCACCAGGGAAGCCCCAGTGGTTAAGGATAAAGGCTCTCAATTCAGAAGGACCTGGGCTGCAAACCCAGCTCTGCTGTCCTGGGCAAGCTAAGCTTCCTAACCTCTAACTCTCAGTCTATCATGTCTCTAACAGTGCTCACCTTCCTTACAGGACTGTGCTGAGGAATAAGTGAGACAATGCAGAATACTTAAGAATAGTGCCTGGAACACAGGGAGTAATCAAACATTGGCAGTTATTATTAAAATCATTTTTACCGGGAAAACAAACAAGCAAACAAACAGAAAATCATTGTGAACTATCATCTGAAGGCAACTCTGCTGCTGGAGCCAAAAAGGCCAACACATGTTAAATATCAAGGGGGATATAAAACATGACCATTTCTTTTTATAGTCCATCTTAGCTGGAAGCACCATGTGGAATTATACAGTAAGATAAAAATGGGAATTAAAATACAACACCACAAAATATATTGGATCTTCAGTTTGAGAAAGAAAAAAACTAACATGCTAAGTGTCTACGCACCACCAGATTTCTATCACTCAAGAAAAAAAGAAGAAATGACCAGCAGATGGAGCCCTCTAGACTATATGGGTAAGGCAAAACTCCCTATAGTGAAAAAGGATGACTCATTAGGATGTCTAAATGTTATCCCTTAAAGATATTTAAAAGATATTTAACTTCTTTTGTTTTAACCACCAAATAACTTTGCTAGTATCAAGATTTCTGACATAACACTGATACTTATATTCTGACTAGTCGACATATTCTAGAACATAAAATACCAGAATTCTCTAGAATTTTACAAACTAAAAAATAGATAATTCTGGTTTTGCACTTGGATAGTGAAAAATGAGTGATCTGACTCTGAGATACTTGTGGGAAATCTACAAGGCTCAAAAACCAGGCCCTGGATTATAATGTATCCTTGTGATGCCCCACTTAAAGTGGCCTAAGAAAGCCCAGGATTCTTAGACCTGTGATCTAAGGTCATCACATTGACAAACAGAAATCAAGTTTTTGTGATTGCTCCTCAACGTTTTGTCCTTGGATGAACTACTAGTTAACCATCTAGACCTATACCTGCCTGAAAGAAAATCAGAACTATCAGGTGATTTAAAAAAAAAAAAAAAAAAAAGCAACTACTAAAATGAGAGGTAAAGTTTAACCGTATTTGTAAACAAAAACAAACTATATTCACCTATCTCTGCATGTTTATCAGAAGCTCCTAAAAATAGAGTTAAAATGAATGACAACAATAAGTTAATTGAAGATTCAAGTAGTGGACTGTCCAAACCTACATTTAAGGATTAAAACAGAAGGATGGATACCATCATTATATTGTTTTAGATGACAGTGTCTACAACCCACAGACTCTCATTGCCTCAATAGAACTTGTTTGTTCAAGTTTGGCCCACAACCAAATGAGTACAGATCCCACTATTAAGATTTTATGGCACATCTTCAGACAATTAGCACTGACAATGATTCACTGATTTTTCCCTTATCTTCCCTAAGCTGCCAAGTTCATGTGCTTAGGGAGTAAAATCTATAATTTTAATGCTATACTCTAAGGAAAACATTTTTAGTTTGTAAAATCACCAGGAACGAACAAAAAGCCAAAATCCCAAAGACACCAAATAATGTACTCCCAAGTGAAGCATAATGTTGTTTACTTCCTTTGGGTATAAGATCCTATTTTTAATCATCCTACAATATAACTACATATAAGCATAAATAAAAAATAACAAGGTCAAGGATTCTGTGACATCTAGTCCTAATAAGGCAAGCCTATTAAAGCAGCTTGACTAAATGAGAGCATCCACAAATAAAAATTAGAAGTAACTTAGATGACTTCCGTTGAGAAGATAAAACAGCTGCCATGCTCCCCTGTAACGGTAATAGCTCTTAAGTTAGGGAAATTAAAATACAAACTAGACCCAAAGTCTTTAAATCCTTACTTTTTCATTCAAGGGACACAGTGTAAAGCCCTAGCTACTCAGAATCAGAGAGGTGACAAAATGCCTGATGAACCAGTGAGCAAAAGATCCAAATGATAAATCATTTGGCTTCAATGTATGCTGAATTACCTAATGATGTTGGTTAAATGGGACAGATCCTGAAAACTTGGCAATCTGTTTCAGAAAGTGCAAAATTAAAGTCATTTCTTACATAAAGTGGTGTGCTTCACATTTTCAATTCTAAGTTTGCATTCCTGGGAAATATTAGACAACAACAAAGTCCATTTCAAAGGCATTTAAGTTTTTTAATATCTTATGAAATAAACACAGAAAAAAGAATAATTATGAAATTCTATTATTCTATGGATGATGTGAGTAGAAAAATCTATGCATAGCCCAGATTTAATCAAGAGAACTTCAGAAGGACTGTGATTTCCTTGGTGTCACAGAATTTGTGGGTAGCAATCGGGGCATGGCATTCCTCTCGAAACTCCGAAAAATTAATATTAAAGAGTTATACACTGTCCCTCTTGTTACTAGTATTACGAATCTAAATGCCCACAGGAAACCTAGCAAATCGTCAATATCGAAGAATTAACTGCTCAATGTCTGGAACTTAATTTTACTCCAACATCCAAATGATTTCTGCTAAAACAACAACAAAAAATAAAACCCCTCTTAGAGACATCAACTTTTTAGAAGCAGATTCTTCACCTGCTCCGTCAGGGCCAAATACAGAGCTACCACCATCTTCGGCAATAAACCCAAGTTCAACGCAGGGTGTGCTCAGGCTGCTGTGGATCCTCCTGCTCTACCGCCCTTTCTTGGGAGAGTGCCCCGAGCTTCCCAGACACGTTGCCTCCCGTGACTCTTTACCCGCGTGACAGCGCGCCCAACGGGAATCTCGCTCGGAGGCGGCAGAAGCCGACACCCCGCCCGCTTTCCAGCTTTCCCGGGAAAGCCCCTCCAGATCAGGGCCCCACTACGACCACCCACGCGACGTCTGTGCAGCCGCAGGGTCGCTGGCCTCCCAGCCTCCTCTAAGCCAACGGGGGACTGACCGGGGTTCCCCGCTGGGGGCCGAATAGGAGGAGCCAGCGGGCGCCGGGCCCCTCCTCCCGGGGGCTTACCCTCCGCCGCCTCCTACACGCTGCAGCCGCCCAGCTTCCTTGCGGAGGAGGCCGAAGCACTGCGTCCAGCAGCAGTTCCCCATCGCATGCCGTCCAGGCGTCGCCGATCCTCCTCCTCCCACTCAAAGCCCAAACCCAGGCCCGGCAGCCGCATCCGCGCGGCACGAGCCGAATGGGGACTCGGGGGCCAAGGGCGGGCCGGCCGGAGCGCGGCGGCCTGAGAGGCGAGGACGACGGAAGGAACAAAGGCAGGGATTACTCTTGCGGCCGCCGAGTCGCCGCCGCGCGAGGGAGGAGGGCCGGGCAGGGTCTGGACTCCCTCGCAGTCCGCATGGCCCCTCGGTCGCCTCAGCCCCCGAGCCCAGTTCGAGTGACCGCCTCCCGCCGCCGAAGGAGGGCAGTCCCCGCCCTCCGGCGCGCCCAGGCCGGCGCCTCGCCACCGACGCCGCCACACCCCCGGCCTCTCCCGGGCCCCAATAGGCCGTTCCCTCGGCCGCCCCGCCTCCTGCGGCGACTGTCCCTGACGTCACTTCCGCCGATACCGGCGTGTGCTGGGGAGTTCTTGAGTGTGTTTGTGTTCTGTTGGACCTTGACCTGACTAGGAAAGCTTAACACCTTGCAGTTACCCGCCTCTGGTCCCGAGAGTCTCCAGTGTCGTAGGAGCAAGGCTCTGTTTTCGAACTTTGTACCAAAGCCTTGTGAGCCCCAGGTCAAGAGGCATCAGGTGTGAAGGGGGCACTTCTCTGGGAGGTGTGTGCTTATGTTTTATATTACACCCTCAGTGGCAAATAGTCAGGGAACCGATTGTGGTTGTTTTGACGCACCAAGAATTTTTTCTATTTGGTCTCCAGTTTGCGTTTCAGTCTTCATACTGTGAGCATTGTACGGAAGTTTATAAACAGTACCTTACTGGCATTGCTTTGTTTAAGATCAAATCTTCAAATAATTTCAGAGATCTAGAGGAAATAAATTAGAGGCCTAAGATAATTCAGGGACACCAGACTTACCAGTCCAAGCGTATTTTCCAGAACAGTAGTAGATGGGAAGAGAGAGCTACTCTGATGCGACTTGGTTTGCCCCACTGTCCTCAAGTGCTGTTTTACAACTAGGTTTTTGTCTGTGGTTGACCTTAAAGCCTGGAGAAGGCAATGGCACCCCAATCCAGTACTCTTGCCTGGAAAACCCCATGGACGGAGGAGCCTGGTGGGCTGCAGTCCATGGGGTCGCTAAGGGCCTGACACGACTGAGTGATTTCACTTTCACTTTTCACTTTCATGCACTGGAGAAGGAAATGGCCAGCCGCTCCAGTATTCTTGTCTGGAGAATCCCAGGGACAGAGGAGCCTGGTGGGCTGCCGCCTATGGGGTCGCACAGAGTCAGACATGACTGAAACGACTTAGCCCCAGCAGACCTTAAAACCGATGTAAGGCGTGGCTTAGTAAACGCATGGTCTAGGATGCTAACTGAGCAGAAGTATCCATTTTAATTTAACCTATGAAAATTGTTACATTAAAAAAATTATTATTAATGATAACATGTTCTTTGACCTACTCATTTTCTTGCTTCCTGAGTTCTAGACCGACCTGGGTTTCAATCTTAACCCTGCTACTTAATTCATTTTGACCCTATTTTGGTCTTAGTCATTTTTGTAATCAAGTGTATACGGATATATTTGGCCCAATAATCTGCTATCAGTGAATGTTGGTGGAATGACTTAATAACTTCCTTAATAATGACTATTTTCTTTCCCTCTCTCACTCCTGAAATCAAGTAAATATGTTTGTGAAACAGTCTTTAAAATTTAACTCTAATTGTTTAAAGAAACTATAATTTCTGTTCCAGCTGGAATTTGTATTCCAATGGAATTTCCACTCCATGGAGTACTACGCAGCGATGAAAAGGAACATATTATTGATACACACACTGGAGGAAGGCATGGTAACCCACTCCAGTATGCTTGCCTGGAGAATCCCCATGCAGAGAGGAGCCTGGCGGGCTACAGTCCACAGGTTCACAGAGGTGGTCAGGACTGAGTGACTAAGCATAGCAGAGCACACTGATATGCACATGTTGGGGTTCTTTAATGGACCAGAACCTGGTGGTCCGGAGTCGACGATAAGAAAGTGAAAGAAGGAAAGAAGCTAATATTCCTTGGGTTACGCAGCCGGCCTTCGCACTCCAGGGAATCAGCCAGAAATAGAGAGGGAGAAGGAAGGACAGGGGGACCCAAGTCTGATGGAACAAGGGTGCTTCATTGAATTCTGTGTGAGTACCATATTACAAGGTAGCCTCTTCAAATAAAAATCAAAAGACCAGGCTTTACAGGTTACCAAGGAAACAAGGAGCAATAGAGGCCATAAGGCCAAAAGGCAATCCATATCAAAAGAGGGTAATTCCAAAAGAGATAATCCCTTTCACCATATGGAAAAGCTAATGAAGGAAATCCTATGCAAGAATCCCATCTCTTTGACCTCAGTCCTGGGAGTGGCTTGCCACTCCTCTTGCTCCTATCAGGAACTGATAAGGAACAGAGGGTTCAAGAGAGAGAGGAAACAGCACACAGGAATCCTACTGTNAATGAAGGAAATCCTATGCAAGAATCCCATCTCTTTGACCTCAGTCCTGGGAGTGGCTTGCCACTCCTCTTGCTCCTATCAGGAACTGATAAGGAACAGAGGGTTCAAGAGAGAGAGGAAACAGCACACAGGAATCCTACTGTTAAACATACCCTGCCATACACACCTTAAGAGAATCTGTAGCAAAGTATACTGAGTGGATACAGCATCAGATTCCCAACTCTACATTTGGGAATGGTTGTGAAATCAGTAAGACAATAGACAAATGTATCCTGGTAAGATATATATGTTTCATTCATTACAGCTAAAGAATTTATTCATATGGCAGTTACCCAGACACAATATTCAGTTTACCAGTAAGAGACACAAATAGATTATTTACAATGATAGCCACTTAAAGTCAGCCTTCTAGATAGATACCACCTGCCCATCTTCCAGGTAGTGGGACCTTTCTATGTCTTTGCCATCCCTTTCAGAAGTTCCTTTCTGTCTTGTAGTTTATCCTGTAGTCAAAGCAAGAGTTTTTCTTAATAGATGCTCTGGAGTCAATCAGGATGCAATCTGTACCTTGAACTGTCTTTTGGATTATGTAGTTCCAAATTTGAATCTCTTTTTGCTCATAACTCCTTCTATATTGACTATTAATCACTTTTTGTTGTTTTGAGATTGGTTGCTACCATCATGTTGTTCTTGGGCTAGCGTTTCCCTGTTTGGGAAGAATTCTCTCCACCCCATTAGCACCCTGGCCTACTGAGTTTATAGAGGTAAATGCCTCCTTTTAATTCACTGGAGCATGTTTGAATTACCAAAATTTGCACAAGATACTACATATGCCCACTACAGATAATAAAATTTGGCATTGTTAGTATAAATGATTAAGCATTTAATCAAATGCTTAGTAACATAAAAGTGCTTAGTCTGCTATACACTATAATTCCTGTAATGTGCTGTATATTATGCTGTAATTATGTGTAATATCATAAATGTAATATAAATATTAGTTGTTACTATTATCCACAGGCCAAAGGAGATTTTCATCAACAAGCATTCTCTCCTTTGTAGCTATATCCTTGGAATTCCATGAAAAAAAGTTAGCTTTTTCAAAATCCTACCTCTTATACATGTATTCCGGCATACCCTACATTACTTCTTCAAGTTGGGCCCTAAGAAAGTGTAGCCTACACAGGAATGAGTTCGCCAACTCTCAGGACTTAGCTGAAAAGTATACTGAGTGGATACAGCATCAGATTCCCAACTCTACATTTGGGAATGGTTGTGAAATCAGTAAGACAATAGACAAATGTATCCTGGTAAGATATATATGTTTCATTCATTACAGCTAAAGAATTTATTCATATGGCAGTTACCCAGACACAATATTCAGTTTACCAGTAAGAGACACAAATAGATTATTTACAATGATAGCCACTTAAAGTCAGCCTTCTAGATAGATACCACCTGCCCATCTTCCAGGTAGTGGGACCTTTCTATGTCTTTGCCATCCCTTTCAGAAGTTCCTTTCTGTCTTGTAGTTTATCCTGTAGTCAAAGCAAGAGTTTTTCTTAATAGATGCTCTGGAGTCAATCAGGATGCAATCTGTACCTTGAACTGTCTTTTGGATTATGTAGTTCCAAATTTGAATCTCTTTTTGCTCATAACTCCTTCTATATTGACTATTAATCACTTTTTGTTGTTTTGAGATTGGTTGCTACCATCATGTTGTTCTTGGGCTAGCGTTTCCCTGTTTGGGAAGAATTCTCTCCACCCCATTAGCACCCTGGCCTACTGAGTTTATAGAGGTAAATGCCTCCTTTTAATTCACTGGAGCATGTTTGAATTACCAAAATTTGCACAAGATACTACATATGCCCACTACAGATAATAAAATTTGGCATTGTTAGTATAAATGATTAAGCATTTAATCAAATGCTTAGTAACATAAAAGTGCTTAGTCTGATATACACTATAATTCCTGTAATGTGCTGTATATTATGCTGTAATTATGTATAATATCATAAATGTAATATAAATATTAGTTGTTACTATTATCCACAGGCCAAAGGAGATTTTCATCAACAAGCATTCTCTCCTTTGTAGCTATATCCTTGGAATTCCATGAAAAAAAGTTAGCTTTTTCAAAATCCTACCTCTTATACATGTATTCCGGCATACCCTACATTACTTCTTCAAGTTGGGCCCTAAGAAAGTGTAGCCTACACAGGAATGAGTTCGCCAACTCTCAGGACTTAGCTGTCCCATGATCTGCCTCTTTCTAGGATGGTCAAAAATGAGAAGATCCACTAATAGGGAGACCTCATCCCTGGCCAACTAGGAGTTTTTGTCTTGGAAACCCCAAATCTCACTATAACACAATAATCCAGTATCATTATGGTCCCTAAAGTCTTGTTATTAATTTTATTTTAAATTTTTGATTAGACTGGGTCTTCATTGCTGCGTATGGGCTTTCTCTAGTTGCCATGAATAGGCTTCTCATTGTGGTGACTTGCCTTGTTGCAGAGCATGGGCTTTAGAGCATGGACTGGGTAGAGCGACTCATGGGCTTAGTTGCCCTGCCAACTGTGGGGTCTTCCCAGAGCAGGGACTGAACCTGTGTTCCTTGCATTGACCACTGGGACCACTTAACCACTGGACCACCAGGGAAGTCCATTAGTTCTTAACTATGTAAAAAGACCAATAGTCCAGTCCAGGCTTGACTTAACCGAACATTACCTAGTTTTTTGGTACATATTCACCTGCATTATGAAGTGAAAAATTAAGTTGCACTAAAGCTAGTTTCAGCCTCTGAATACTCAACAAAAGAATACTCTTGAAAAGAGCATAGTTCTATAAAATTAAGTCCTAACATTTTGCAGGCATGTCACAGCTTAACTTCAAACTTTAAAAACAAACATTTCTCCAAAAAAAGTCCAAGTGAACTAGCTCTGCCTACAATGCAGACCACCTTTGCGTTATCATACAAGAGAGTCTTACCTCCTTAAAATCACTCTTTTCAAATGCCTTTAATTTCTGCAGTGGTCTTTTTGCAGAGGTAAATAGCTAAACGGACCCTTTAAGTGATTTTCTGAGAACAAAGGAATACAGAGACAGGCTTAAAGATAAAAGGAAAGCTAGAAGGGGAAATTACTTAACTCTTGGCTGAAGCACCCTATGCTCCATTTATTCTCACTTTTGGTTGTGTAATGAGCTTTATTAGTTGCTCAGCATGACTGAGTACAATGCACGCAGTGATTTCCTTCCTTCTTTGCTCATTCAACATTTACAGTTCACAAAATGAGAGATTAATAAGAGCAGTTATGTGATTAATATGGAGTGCGTCCATTGGGCAGTTTGGTTTAGATCTTTCTTGCTTGTTCAAAAACTATACTAGTAATTTGAGCAGGGAAAACTTAACAGAAGGAATCATTAAGTAGGTAAGTAGTGGTTAATTCTAGAAGGAAACTCGAAAGTCTAAAAGATGTAGGTACTACAGGGAGCCACCACCAGCCCAGGACTGAGGAAAAATGAAGAAGAAATTTAGCTATTTAGAGGAAGGCCCTACATGGTAGACATCCAGACCTCTAAGAGTGTGAATGCCATAGAAACATGCTACCCATCACTGTGGTAACTGAGAAGCTGCATGAGACATGTCAGCCTGTGAACCCATATCTGTGGGCTTGGGGTGGGGGCATTCACCATTGAAGTAGGAAGGCTCTGGCCACTGTGGTAATCAGTACCAGGGTTCTTTCCTGCTAATCTGCTTGCCACCATACGGAGAATAGAACAGCAGAAAAAGATTGAATTGCTTCTTCCTTCCTTGCGGTGTTCCTCCAGCACCCTTATTAAAAGATCCCAACATAGAACCTGCCAGTGGAAGACAAAGGTAGTGTGCAGAATTGATTTGTAGCATCAAAAAACAGGGCAGAGAAAGGTGGGAGATACAAAGGAAGTTTGTTAATGTTGATGTGATCTAGGTTAGGGAAAAAAAACAAACAAACCAAACAAGGCTTACTGTCTTACTAGTTAAGGAACTGGAATTTACAGTAACCTCAGGGTCTTGAAATGCCAGGCCAAGACATTACCATAAAAAGTGGGTTTTGATGCAATGATACCTTTGAGATTTCTTGCAAATTAAAAACAGAATCTCTTCAGGGGGAGATAACAGATCTAGTTTGCACAGGACTTCTGTAAATATAAAACCACACTGAAAATAAACCTGCAGTCACATATGACAAACTACCATGACATAGGCAAGACACAGGGATAGCAGAGGAAAAAATTCCCGAGAATTTTATAGAATAAATGTAATAAAGCAATCAGATACTATAACATATGTTTTGGAAAAGGGGACGACCGAGGCTGAGATGGCTGGATGGCATCACTGACTCGATGGACGTGAGTCTGAGTGAACTCCAGGAGTTGGTGATGGACAGGGAGGCCTGGTGTGCTGTGATCCATGGGGTTGCAAAGAGTCGGACATGACTGAGTGACTGAACTGAACTGAACTTAAAATACTTAATGTCATAAAAAAGAAAGCAGGGACACAAGAGAATAGTTAATTAAAACAACTAATAGACATGAAAAGAGAAGATAATAAAATTAAACTAATAGAGAAACTTCTGCTTTCAGTTAAGATGTAGAAGGACGTGAAAGACAAATCGTAGCAATAAGAAAAACTTCAACAAAAAAATCATATTTTTCAATGAGGTCAGCAAGGAATGAAGAATGAAAGAAAGCCCCGAGAAAGTGCTTTTCAAAGAGAAATGAGGCATTCATAAATAAACAGAAAACCTCCAGTAGTCACTTGGAGAGCTGGACTGTGAAGAAAGCTGAGCACCAAAGAATTGATGCTTTTGAACTGTAGTGTTGGAGAAGACTCTAGAGAGTCCCTTGGACTGCAAGGAGATCCAACTAGTCCATCCTAAAGGAGATCAGTCCTGAATATTCATTGGACGGACTGATGCTGAAGCTGAAACTCCAATGCTTTGGCCACCTGATGCGAAGAACTGCTTTATTGGAAAAGACCCTGATGCTGGGAAAGATTGAAGGCAGGAGGAGAAAGGGACGACATAGGATGAGATGGTTGGATGGCATGACTGACTCAATGGACATGAGTTTGCGTAAGCTCCGGTAGTTGGTGATGGACTGGAAAGCCTGGCGTGCTGCAGTCCATGAGGTTGCAAAGAGTCAGATACGACTGGGTGACTGAACTAACTGACTGACTAAATACAGGTGGATGGATAATTAGCTTGTCAAAGATGGAGATGAGAAGAAATCAACCAAGATTTAGACAATAATATGGGCTTGTGGGATGCAAAGGAATTTGGAAGAAGACTATAGTAGATTGAGTTTTCAAAAAAAATGTCCTCAAGAGTATTTTCCATCCTACAGAATCTTTCCTACAATGTGACAATGACATTCCTTCCATGGAGTAGTAGTGTTCATGATTCTTGCCTTGAATCTGGTCAAATTTGTGACAATGGTGAAAATAATGATATATGAATTCTGAGGCTAAGTTGTAAAAGGTGTTATAGCTTCTAGCTGGCCCTCTTGGAATACATGATGCTGCAACTTCCACTGCAGTATAAGGAGTCCACAGCAGCTATGGTGTGAGGAAACGTCATGTGGTGGTGTTCAGGGTCATTCCAAGCTTAATTCTCAGCCAACAGTTGGGATCAACCAGCAGGCACGTGACTGAAGCCATCTCTAGAAGATTCCTGCTCCCTGGAGGCAGGTTACCTCCAGCCGGATTCACATGGTTCCTGAATATAATACAATGGTCTATTTCAGTTTTTATTGTTTTATTTCAGTTCAAATATCAGTATATCAAATGTTTAAGCTTCTAAATTTGGGGTAATATGTGATGAAGCAATAGATAACCAGAATAAGCTCCAAATTTGACAATAAATTACCCACCTTGATAGTTCTCCCCTCTCTACATGCCACTTATACTCAAATATTACTAGGAAAGCAGCAATAAGGAGTAAAGCCTGGAAAATAGGTATTTAAAAACACACTCCTCTATATCCTCACAATGTTTGGATTCTGGACCTTATCAGAGTTGAATCTAAAAATTAGCCCAAAATATCTGAAAGTACCCAACCTCCTCCCAAATCAAAGACTAAAAAAACAGAAAATCAAAGACATAGAATTAATGTGTTGGGGAGTTAGGCTGATTATGAGTGAATTAAAGCTTGAAAATAAACCCTGTGTTGAACATAACTTGGAATAATCTGAATAATCACCCTCATCTTAACTAAGGAATGGGCTTGCACTCTCTGGGAATAAGCAAAACAAAACAAATTACATTTCAATTTTCAATGTTCTTAAAAATAAATATCTAAGTTAATTTTTTAATGGATGTGAAAATAAGCAGAAAAAAATGGGACCATAGTAAAAAATATATATATAGTCAATAAATGTAGACCTAGAGATGACCCTGGCTGCAGTCCATGGGGTTGCTAAGAGTCAGACACAACTGAGCAACTTCACTTTCACTTCTTACTTTCATGCATTGGAGAAGGAAATGGCAACCCACTCCGGTGTTCTTGCCTGGAGAATCCCAGGGACGGGGGAGCCTGGTGGGCTACTGTCTCTGGGGTCACACAGAGTCGGACCCGACTGAAGCGACTTAGCAGCAGCAGCAGCAGAGATGACCCTAGACATAAATTTGAGCTACTTCCAGGAGATAGTGGAGGACAAAGGAGCCTGGCATGCTATAGTCCATGGGGTCGCAGAGAATTGGACACAACTTAATGACTGAACAACAGCAAAGAGAAGACCCACCTATTAGACTCTATAGACTAGAACTTTAACACAACTATTATAAATAAATGGAAGCATATGTAAGAAAGCATAGATATAATAGGTGAAGCTATATAATTTCAGTAAAGCTATAATATTTCAGTAAAGAAAAATATCAGAAGAAAATAAATTTTAGAACTAAAAATTGTATTGAATAATATAATACCAGAAATATTCTTTAAAAGTATCCATTAGTCTTAACATCCAGATTTGATAGTGTAGAAGAAAGGATTAGTTGACTTGAAAATGTTAAAAAGAAATTAACTAATTCCAAGAGAGAAAAGATAGGGGAAAAAAGTCAGATTGTCAACAGCCTATGAGATAATATCAAGTAGTTCAACCTATTTGCGCTTGAGTTACAAAAGAGAGGAAAAGAGAGAATTGGGCAGAAAAAAGTATTTGAAGAAGAAGTAATAGCAAAAAAATTACATTTGATGAAAAACATCAAACCGTATATCCAAAAAAACTTAACAAACGCTAAACAGGATAAATACAAAGAATCAATACCTACACATATCATGGTCAATTTGCTGAAAAAAAGAAAATCTGAAAAACAAAAAAAGCTTCGAGGGAGAAAACACTCATTACAGGATAGCAATAGCAAGAACTCCATCTGATTTATTAGAACAAGTGTAAGCCACAATGCAGGTCAGGAAGCAATAGTGAGAACTGGACATGGAACAACAGACTGGCTCCAAATAGGAAAAGGAGTACGTCGAGGCTGTATATTGTCACCCTGCTTAGTTAACTTCTATGCAGAGTACATCATGAGAAATGCTGGAAGAAACAAGCTGGAATCAAGATTGCCGGGAGAAATATCAGTAACCTCAGATATGCAGATGACACCACCCTTATGGCAGAAAGTGAAGAGGAACTAAAAAGCCTCTTGATGAAAATAAAAGAGGAGAGTGAAAAAGTTGGCTTAGAGCTCAACATTCAGAAAACTAAGATCATGGCGTCTGGTCCCATCACTTCATGGGAAATAGATGGGGAAACAGTGGAAACAGTCTCAGACTTTATTTTTGGGGGCTCCAAAATCACTGCAGATGGTGACTGCAGCCATGAAATTAAAAGACGCTTACTCCTTGGAAGAAAATTTATGACTAACCTAGATAGCATGAAAAGCAGAGACATTATTTTGTCAACTAAGGTCCGTCTAGTCAAGGCTATAGTTTTTCCTGTGGTCATGTGTGGACGTGAGAGTTGGACTGTGAAGAAAGCTGAGTGCCAAAGAATTGATGCTTTTGAAGTGTGGTGTTGGAGCAGACTCTTGAGAGTCCCTTGGACTGCAAGGAGATCCAACCAGTCCATTCTGAAGGAGGTCAGCCCTGGGATTTCTTTGGAAGGAATGATGCTAAAGCTGAAACGCCAGTACTTTGGCCACCTCATGGGAAGAGTTGACTCATTGGAAATGACTCTGATGCTGGAAGGGATTGAGGGCAGGGGGAGAAGGGGATGACAGAGGATGAGATGGCTGGATGGCCTCACTGACTTGATGGACGTGAGTCTGAGTGAACTCCGGGAGTTGGTGATGGACAGGGAGGCCTGGTGTGCTGCGATTCATGGGGTCGCAAAGAGTCGGACACGACTGAGTGACTGAACTGATTGACTAAAGCCACAATGGACTACTTTAAAGGGCTGAAAGAAAAAGAAAAAAACCCCACAAAACTATTAACTTAGATGTCTGTATTTAGCGAATATATCCTTCAGACATGAAGGCAGATTTTCTGATAAACACAAACACTTTTTAATGCAACATATTTTTACTATGAAAGTGCTGATCGGGCTCATCAGGCTGCATGGAAATGATACCAGATGGACATGCAGATTTATAAGAAAGAATGAAGAGTGCTGGAAATGTGGATAAATATAAACCACTGGTTCTTTTCTTCAAACTTTTAAAAGGAAAATTGACTTTATAAGGCAAAAAGAGCAACAATGTATTGTGGGAGTTACAGCATGTACTAGTTAAATATGTATAGTAGCACAAAGGAATGGAGAGGTTAAATAGAAATATACAGTTGTAAGATTCATTGATTAACAGTACGTGTGTGTGTGCTCACCCTTATCTGACTCCTTGCGACCCCGCGGACTGTAGCCTATCAGGCTGCTGTGTCCATAGAATTCTCCAGGGAAGAAATTCTGGAGTGGGTTGCCATTTCCTGCTCCAGGGAATCTTCCCCGCCTAGGGATAGAGCCTGAGTCTCTTGCATCTCCTGCATTGGCAGGTGGATTCTTTACCACCGTGCCACCTGGGAAGCCCTCTATTAGTAGAGAAATAGTTTAATATAATTTCAATTTCTATGGTAAATTAAGGATGCATATGATAATTCCTAAAACAGGATTGCTTAATCTCAGCGTCACTGACATATTGGACCATATGATTCTTTGTCATGGGGGTCTGTTCTGTATACCACAGGATGTTTAGCAGCATCATTGGCCTCTAACCACCAGATGCATGGTATCCATGACCCCCAGTGTGACAACCAAAAATTCCTTCAGTTATTGCCAGTGTCCCCTGAGAAATAATGCCTCCTATTGAGAACCGCTCCCCTAAGGCAATCATTGGAAGACACATGGTGAAGGAAACACACACACACACACCAAATAGTAATAGCTATAAAGTCTGTGGAAGAAGTAAAAAGGAATATTAAAAGCAAGGAAATAAACAAAGAATTCAATCCAAAATAGTGCAGTAAATAAGAAAAAAGAGGAAGAATTGATGGGATAAATGAAAGACAAATTACAAGATAGTAGAACCAACCATATTAATAATTAGCATAAATGGGCTAAACACTTCAATTCAAAAGTAAGAATTTTTTTCACAGACTGGATTAAAACAAAATCCCACTATGTGCTGTTCACAAAAGATGCACTTTTAATGTGGAAACAGATTAAAAGTAAGGATCAAGATAACTATACAAACACTAATTAAACCATAGAACTGGTATGTTAATATGAGACAAATTGGACATCAGTACAAGGAACGTTACCAGTGGTAAACAGGGATGTTTTAATTGTGGTAAAACTGAATTAATGAAGAAGACATAGCAATTCTAACTTGTGCGTGCCATGTGTGCTAAGTCGTGCTGAGTCACTTCAGTCATGTCCGATTCTTTGTGACCCTATGGACTGTAGCCTGCCAGGCTTTTCCGTCTGTGAGGATTCTCCAGGCAAGAATCCTGGAGTGGGTTGCCATGCCCTCCTCCAAGGAATCTTCCCAACTCAGGGATCGAAACTATGTCTCCCGTGTTTCCTGCATTGTAGGTGGATTCTTTATCATCAAGTCACCGGGGAAGCCCTAACTTGTGTCAAGTACTTAATAACTGAATCTGTGAATTTGGCTACCATGTTAGACCCTATGAAAAAGAGGTGCTCTGCCCACAGCTCTGGCTGAGCTTCCAACTGGCAGCCCAGACAAATGGCCAGCTTCAAGAGAGAGTCATCTAAGCCTTCCAGTTGTCCCGTGTCTTAGTTGGTATCTCATGAAGAAGAACCACCATGTCACCTTCCAGAATTATGAAGGACAATAAGTTGTTTTAAGCCACTACATTTTGGGTGGTTTGTTGTGCAGCAATAGATAATAGATACGATACCTATATATCTGAAAAATCAAGAACTAGCAATAAAAGCATGTTATTTAGTGATATGAAAGTCATATTGAAAGGGATCAGTAGAAAAAATTAAAGTGGTTGTCTCTTTGATACTTTAAACTCTTACCATGGTTCAGTTCAGTTCGTTTCAGTCATTCAGTCGTGTCCGACTCTTTGCAACCTCACGAATTGCAGCACACCAGGCCTCCCTGTCCATCACCAACTCCCGGAGTTCACGCAGACTCATGTCCATCGAGTCCGTGATGCCATCCAGCCATCTCATCCTCTGTCGTCCCCTTCTCCTCCTGCCCCCAATCCCTCCCAGCATCAGAGTCTTTTCCAATGAGTCAACTCTTCTCATGAGGTGGCCAAAGTACTGGTGTTTCAGCTTTAGCATCATTCCTTCCAAAGAAATCCCAGGGCTGATCTCCTTCAGA